>JAVXUL010097640.1:0-20666 GCA_035590515.1 Trichilia minutiflora | reverse complement strand
TGAGTGGAGGTTTGACCACCTGTGAGTCCCAGTCGGATTAGCACGAGATCACCACGTGGCTAATCCGAGGCGAACGTTAGTGGTGGGCTTGTTTTCATATAAACAACTCTTACATTGTTTTCATTATGCATAAAACTGAATATTTTAGTAAATGCATGTTTTAATTGCATATAAAACCTACTGACGGTCTCGGGACCCCTCGACTAGGGTAGTCGCCGGGAAAGGGAGCCAGCCCAATGTCTTTTACAGCATGTGTAACGTTTATGAACTAAACAAGTTTTTCTTTGATTTTACGATTTTCGAACTTCTCCTTTCTGATGAATGATTGTATTTATTTATAATAATATAAATGTGTTTTTAATGTATTCACTCACTGAGTATACCCCCGTATACTCACCCCTCATATTTTTCCCCCAGTTTCAGGATTTGTGGTTTAGTCAGCGCGAGTGGTGGTGATAGCTTAAGGACGTGAAGACTTAGGTATACGCTTCTCGACTCACCCTAGCGGTTTCCAATCCACTGGAGTCTTTTGAAACTTTATTTTCTATTTATTTCGGAAAACTGAATGTACTAAATAGATTTATAATGATGATTGTCGTATTTGATTTTGGGGATGGATCCCCAATGATTTGGATATGTTAAATGTTTATTTTACTATAATGTGCGCACAGAAATGAGCTTAGAAGTGTTTGAGGTTTTGTGTTTCCTTAATGGAAGTTTGGGTGTGAGGATGGTTTTATTGGAAGTGTTTATAAATGTTTTGTGAAAAATCAGGTTTTATTAAAGCCTTACAGGTCTACAGGTTATATCCTGTGTTATTGGGTACACCTTGGAGGCCTGTGGCGTTGTCACAGGTGGGACCCACGGGTCGGGATGTGACAATAACTGTAAATAGATTGCAGAATAACATTAGTTTTCTAATTATAGGAACTAACAAATAATACATTAATATATTCACATTTATACATTCTTATAAACAAATAATAGTTTTAAGAATATAATAAATATTAATCTTTTATTAAAATGATTTTAGAATAATAATTGAGTCAATATATAAATAATTAATTTTATTTATTTATTATTATTATTATTATAAAAAATATTTTTCTTCATGTTAATATTATATATCTGTATGAGACTGCAAAAATTGATAAATTAATCATAATTATTTGTTATCATAATTATTATTATTATAAGAATTAATAAATATTTTATTCTTCTTAAAAAATTAATCTATATGAATTTTAGAACTATTTCCTCTAATTTATTTTCTTATTGTATCTAAAAAAAATTAATTATAATAGTTTAATAATTAATATAATTTATTTTTAAAATATTACCAAAATTGGGCCCAGGCTGCGCCTGTTGGGGTAAATTTTTCCCCTTGGGCCCAATTTGGGTCCCCACTGGAAAAAAAATTTACCCCAACAGGTGCAGATTGGCGCGTGCTCGGGGAAACCACACTCCCGAGTGTGCGTAAATATGTGCATACTCGATCCCCGAGCGCGCGCAAATATACGCACTCGGGGATCGAGTGCGCACATATTTGCGTGCGCTTGGGAGTGTGCTTCCCGTCAAAACCCTAATTTTTTTCTTTAATCTATCCTAAAATTTGATTTTCTGTGTTTTATTCAATGTTCTACTTTTTAAATACAAAATTATACTACAAAATATCGTCCTCAACCTATTCTAAGTATTTATTTTCATTAAAATCCTATTCTAATCATTATTTTGTAAACTTAAAAAAATAAATTAATATATTAAAACAATGATAATCGCAAGATAAATATTACCTGAATTCTCTAATGTTAAAGTCTTACGAAATGTTAGAGAAATTTTCAATAATAAAAAATGAAGGCGTGGTGGCTGTCAAATTTTGGGGTTCGGAGAACATATTACTTTAACTGAAATTTATTTTTTTAAGGATATTTAGATAAAAAAAAAACAATGATTCATGTTAGTTTTGATTGAAACTATAAATAGTGGTTTTTTATAACTATGAATAGTGGTCATTTCCGGTTAATTTCCCTTCGTTAGTGAACAAGCCTCTAATGCGCAAAAACAGAGGAAGAGAGCGATGCCTCTGCTGCCCTTGTTGGTATTCTCTCATCCTCTCCCTTTCTGAAGTATAAAATATATAATTGGTAACAAAAATTGAAATGGAAACTGTTTATCAGTTGTAGGACCTAAACATCTTCCTAGAACACCAGTAAGATTAGGTGGTCGGGCAATTGGCTATGTTCAGTTAGCTTGTGGGCGATTCGATAATGTTATGCAACAATCTCAAGCTCGCCAGGTACTTTTGTTGTAGACCCTTCTGTTTATTGAAACATGAATGAAGTAATTCACATTAGTGGACTCTTGTTTTTTATTTGGATTAGAAACGATATTGTTTTGTTTCTTAAATTGCTACTATGGGTTTAATAGCTGGTGATATATAGTCTTTTTCGGATATTTTGGTAGAATGATCTTAGTATACTCTAATTTTATGTAGAACAGGAAATGATCTTAGTCTATGGACTCGATATTGTTAAGGTGCTCACGTTTTACCTAGAAAAGAAATTAAAAGCGTAAGTGTACCCAAAACAGAAAATAGAAATAGTAAGGAGTTTTTAGGATTATTCAGTGGTTAACTTAAAGTGTGTTAAGCACCCAGCCAGGGTGGTTATATTTGGTGAGATCAGTAATAAAAGTTTTAACGGTGAAGAACAATGTTAATTTTGATTAATCTAATGTTCAGTATAACATATGCATGTCGAAAAACAGAGACGTATGCAAATATGCACATATAGGAACACGTTTGTTTGGTCAGTGGGAAGGGAATGATAGAGAAGAAGGTGAAGATCTTCCTTGTTCATTGCAAATGAGAGTGGTAGAAGGAAACCACAGATTATTGCTTAATATCCTTGAGGAAGGAAGGGAAGGAAAACCTTTGGATTATGTTTTTGATGATGATATCCCTTCCGTATAGACTTGTTTTCCTTTATTCATATTTAATTCCTTTTTAAGATGAGAGTGAAAATATAGAATAGTTTTCTTCTTTTGTTGATTTTTTTTTTCATTCCCCTCCCAACTATTGATGGAAACATTCAGTTTTGTGAGTTTGGAAGGCTGATATAAACCTTTCCACTTCATTACATCTCAACATTTCTTCCCAACTACATTGGGGGAATGTTCTACCCTCTATACTTCTTTTTTTGCGCTGCTTGCTTTCATTTCTCTTTTATCAAATGGAAGTGTGAAAAAGAATAAAGATTATGTCTTGACATCATCTAGTTACTAATTTTGGATATTGCAATAGCAACTATTTAGAAAGGGTTTTCATCTTAATGTTTTTGATTACCTTCTAGGTAGAAAAAGAACTTCAAGATACAATGCAACAACCAGAGGCAATTTGTTATGAAATCTGCCGTGTTTCTCTTATTAATCCTGGTTCTTTAACTCGAAAGCTGATGGACAATCCTTCAGAGCCTACTCCTAACCTTAGTGGTAGTATTTGCAGCCTTAAATTCAGTCCTATAGAGCTTTGCTTACTTTATTTCTCTTGATCATATTTTATTGGTTTCCTTGTTAATAGATGACAGTTCATCCAAGAAATGTGAAGAATAGCATAAACCAAAAGCTGGTGGTGAAGGCGTTGAATCTTAGTCGTTTCTATTACCAAATTATGATAGCAAAGCTTTTTTTACATCATTTCTGGGGATTATAATTTAAAACCCTCTAGGTCTATGCATTTATACAGCCAACTATTGTTTATGCAAGACGGGCTGTATCTGAAGTTGTGAATGGTTCTTTGAAGAGCAATGCAGATATAGAGAATCTAAATGGTGAAGCTTGTCCTTTTACGATTCTTCCGGTTTCAGCCAAAGACAATGGCATGCTTTGAAATTGCAAGGATAAGTTACAAGTTTTAATAATCAGTTATTGTTCCCATATCTTTGTGTTCTTTCTGTTTTCCTTGTTTCAGTTGAGTTGGCTTTGATCAATTCCATTTTCTAATTGATGTCCCTGATCTCAGCACAATCGGGAGCTGTTGGGAATTCAAAATTCTGCTTCTTATTTTAGTGTGTGCACAGTTAATTGCTGATTTCTTGAAAGAAAAAAATTGCAATTGTTTTATTTTTCGTCTATAATGCTTGATAAATCTCTTTCTATTTGATGCATATATTCAAACTCTGGTTTTGATCTCTTGCTGTTGTGAATGAAATCTCGTTGGAAGATGCATAAGCATATGGTTCAATTGGCGGAAGTATTGTGAATTAATGAGATGAAAGATGGATATTCCAGAAGTTTATAATTCTGTATGCAAGATGTTCTTTCAAACAATCTGGAAGTGCTTTGTCCTTGCAGCTTGGCTGGAATTTGATATAGTATCCTTTGCAGCCTGCTAATTTGTCCTGGCTTGTCTTTCAATAGAATTCACATGGAATTATAAGGAAACCAAATGTTGGTTGCTAGGGCTTGAATCTGATGTTTACTCTGTGTACTCATATGTACCATGCTGTTTTAACATAAAAAATTAACAAAGAAAGAAATTTACTGTTGCAGTTTGTTACATCAGTCCAAATTAGGCATTGCATGTTAATTTATTGATGTCTTGTTCAAATGAACTTTTGTTCTGGCATGTACCTAGCTGGCATACATTCTATAAAATGATTGTCTAACATGCTTGCATGCATGATGACTTATTAAAAAAATCTGGTTCTAGTGTGTAATTAGCATTTTGAGTGCACAATTTAAATTAACTAAACTGTAGATATGGTGGCAGAGAAAGTGAAAGTATCAGACACTTTGTTAGAAGCCGTACTTGAATCAGAGGTAGCGCATAATGCCAAAGATTTCTTTTCTCGGCCTGAAATCGAATTCAGTGAATGAAGAGGTAGAGCTCTGTGGTCTTTGTTTTTCTTTGCACAGCATACATCATGTTTCAACCATCTTGTTGCATGGAAGATGTTAAATGATAAATTCATGAATATATATATATATATATATATATATATATATCAGTCTCTGTGTGTGTGTGTTGAGGATATTTGAAGCTTGTCATATTTTTCCAAGCAGTTTTCAGGACCAATTAGAAATTTACTTAGCTTAGAAAGAACAATTACGGTCTTGTCCTTTTATATGGAGTTGCTTGTGCGTGTGCATCATTTGAAAAATATTTAATATCTATGCATAATAACACACTATATTAATCAAGTTGTTTCTGCATAACACTACTACAATTTTTATTTCTTGCTCATGTTTATTTTTTGTGTCAAAATATAAGTTATCAGGGACCTTTCTGTTACATTTTTTTGTTAAACTGATGTTTTAAATTTGTTTGTTACATTTTTTCTAACAAGATGTAGTTCAGACGGATGTAGTCATGGTAAGCCTCTCATTCAATCACTGAACCATATTTTGCTGTAGAAACTGATCGCTAATATATCTTCACCTTCTCTAAGAATAGGGACTGACTAATACTTTAACTTCGTACTATTGTTGGGATAAATTTTGTGATTGCATGTCCATCTTTGTGTTTTATGTTATGCTTGCATGGATGGTTCATGCAAATGTACTTTCAAATTTCTAATCATATGATGGAGCTTTTATTCCAAAGACCCCATATTAATTTCCCTAGTTTGTTACGGTGTTGTCAAGAGCTATTTTATCCCGAACATTTTCCCTTCCAAGTTTATTTTGGCAAATTAAAGTGCATTCTTTTTTCATCTTAATCTGTTAGCTTCTGTTAGAATTTGACATCCTTTAGTTTTCCTTTTGTCTTTGCTCTTGTGGCCTTAAAATTTTGTTCATGATATTGATTGCAATAAGCCTTGTTGGTGTTTGTTTGGACTGCTTAAAGTTTAGGTACTTGTGTACGTTCAAGTGAGTCTATAACTTTATCAATATCTGCAAAACCAGACAAATCATAGATATTGTTCCTATTTATAACAATATGCCATTATCCTGGATCTACATAAACATCGTGTGATACTATCACTTGACATTAAAAATTACTATTGTGAAGGTGAATTGTCTGACTGTAGCTGAACAAATAAACATGACTTTATAGCACAAAACATTCTGACCTTCTAGTTTAGCTAATCATGTCCAACAGACTGTGCCATTTGGGTGATAACTTCAAAGCTTTGCATCTATCCTTGATTCAGATTTGTTATCGCATGATCACTAGTTTGATCCAGTTGTTGCATTATTTGTGTTGTCGCAAAGTAATCCAAGTTCATATGTAGTAGGCTACTTACAGATAATCTCCACAATTTGTCCATTCAGGGTGCACACAACGGCCTCGTGGTTTTTTACCAGCCTTTTGTTCTTGCATTGCTACCAGTTTCGAAGGACCAGTAAATGGCCATTCAAAAAGTCAGAATCCTTGTTTACCAATGCAATGTCCTTTCACTGGTCATCACAAATCTTTTGTCCTTTCCATGTTACCTGTTGAATATGAAACAAAATGTCAATGCCATACTAAATCTTAAACTTGCCCTTAATTCCTGGTGTCTTGTTAGGCTGTGGGTCTCATGATGGAAGAATTGGGACAAAATTAGTAAGTAGATTTTGGAAAATGTTGATCCCGATTTAGAAATTGCTGCAACCACTGATATGCCTAAAAGATTGGATGGTTTCTAGCCAAAATGGCAAATGTTTTTTGCTTATAGAGTTATGGATTGATTATTCCATAGTCTCTTTCGTATATTATAGAAGATTTGATAAAATTGATCTGAATTAGTTCTATATGGCTGGAGTTACTAAAATACATATATTTTTTATTTGTAATTAACAACCATTACGGAGCATTTCAAACTATTCGATGGAAATTTATGTTCTGAGGGCCTTTTGATGGTTCTTGGCATCCAAGCTCCCCATCAAGTAAATGAAGAATACCAACTTATGGCACTAAGCCAGATTGCTTTAGTTTTACCCCAACATGCAAGTAAAACCACAGCAACATCTCACCTAATCTTTGGAGTGGGGGCAGTATGTGGTCATTGAAAAATAACCTAGCTGCCTCTAGTACCTTGTTGTGACTGTAAGCTTGGATGGATCACCATACCCTAGAAAGATGACATCAACTCAAGCTTTACTATAGCTGTCCGGTGGTGTTAAATGCTTTTGAGAAAATGTTCAAGTTCACCAAAGGTAAGAATTAAATTGAGAACATAGATACATATAAATTCATTAAATCTTGTGCTTTTGTTCGATAGATATTCTGAGATGTGATGTGATTTTTTTTTTTTTTTTGATGAATACTAGATGCTATATGATACTGATTATGAATGGGATTTTTACCTACTTGTGAAGACAACAATGGTGAGTAGATGCTTGTTGGAGATGTACCTTGGGAGTAAGTTTCTTTTCTCTTTAACTTATCACACATTCTCTTTGTCTTAGCTATGTTAATTTATGAATAAAAAACTATATATACCCCTAAAATTAGTTGAAATGTACATTTTAATCCAATTATTTTTAAAATTACTCTTAGAGACTAATTTATTAGTTTGATTTGTGAATTTGGACAAAAATTTAATATGATATTATTTAGCTCTCAAAATGATCATGAGGAACAAGGTATTATTGTAGTTGTAACAGGAAAATAAAAAAATTACAAGCTTTTTTAACAAATTAGAATCTACATAGATAGTTTTTAAAATTTGTAGGATGAAAGTGTAAATTTAACTAAATATTAAGGATAGCCAAGTCCTTTTTCATTAATTTATACTAAACTAGCAAGGGTTTTACCAACCACCCATAGTCGAGGTGGTTGGTTGAGGAGTTGGGACTTCCACTTGGAAGTCTTGCTTTTGAATGGGTATTTATTCCCACCCTTTTTGCATAAGTACGTGGGTAAAATCCCTCCCATAGAATTATGCCTTCATACAAGAGATTTAAAATATTGTGGATCTGGGTGTAAATGAGTCAGGCTACTCGAATTCGATTCAATAAATATTTGAATTTGATTTAGGAATAATCGAGTTAAATTTGAGTTCAAGTAGTTCGAGTAACTCTTCAAGTTAGGTTTAAGTACCATAATATTCAAATCATTAGGTTTGTGAGAACCTAATAGAGTATCTGTTATTTTATATAATTTTAAAAATAATTATTAAATTTTAAAAATTTTATAATAATAATAATTTAAGAAAACAAGAATTCGAGTTTGATCAAGTTGAGTTTGACTACATCAATTATTTCATTGAGTCAAGTTCGAGTATAAGAAATACAAATTCAATCGAGTTTAAACTTTAATTTTTTGAACAGAGTCAAGATTTAGTAGCTCATTGTATCATTTCGACTTGATTTAATTACACTCATAGTTGCGGAGTCACTTTTCTTTTAACTTTTTATGTGAATTTAAAATGTTGAATTTTTTTTTATTAAATATCTTCTCTAAAATTTGTTTACCTAATTAATTATTTCTATTAGTATTCATATAAAATTTAACAGTTTTATTTTATTTTTTTAAAATAATATTAAAAATATAAATTTTCTGTAAAAATGAACATGGCAATCAATATAATAAAATTATATTGTTGTTGCATAATTTGTTTATTTTTATTTTCTTAAATTTTTTCTTATTATCTGTATATTTAACAGTACTCTATTTTTGGACAGATACATATTTTTGATAAGTGAAAATTATTCATATAAATATTTTTCGAAAGAGAAATATTTTTGGTTTGTGAAACGTACATATTGTTTGCAGAATTATTCATATACACATTTTTTGTAAGATCTTTCGTACATTTTTAGTATAATTATATTAGTTTTGAGTTGTTTTTAGAAAACTTTTTGAGTTTTTATTTGGCTACCGACTTATTTTTTATGTTCTGACAGTCAAACTAGAACAACTATTCTAGAAAATGTGGTAGTTAATATTGAGTGTTTTCCTTTCTTTCTTTCTTTTTCTTTCTTTTTTTTTAAATTTATTATAATAAAATAACAAATTATTATTTTTAATTTTATTTTAATTTATGAAAATTATTTGTACCAATTGTATATATAATAACAAATTTTAAAATTTAATTATGTATTTAACCATTTAAATTTATAAGAATACAAAATTTTAAATATTTTATATTTCAAAAAAGAATATATAGCAAACAGATTTGTTCACATTTATAAAATTGTAGTCAAAGAAAATATAAAATTCGATTAAGAAAACAAAATTGGATTGTCCCTATTTTTTGTTAGAGTAATATTAAGTGTTTTTATATAAATTCAATTATACAATATTATTGTCATGTGTTATATATTTTTGCGAAAGTAAAATAATTTTACAAAAATAAAAAAATCAAATTATGTAAAAATAATATAATTATATCAGGTTAATTATAATGTTAGTTTTGTATTTTTAATATTACTATTTTTTTAAGGTTTGGTTTGTACTAAACTGACTTTATTAAAATAAAAATATTTGAAAGCTAAATTTTGATAATTTAAATAAAAAATTATTAAATTGTTTTACTTATGAATATTTCATCTAAAAAATTAATTAAAAATAAGTCAGAATATTATAAACAAAATTTGAGAATTTATAAAATGAGATGATTAGTACAATAAGATTAAGGAGTTGTGATATATATTTATTTAAATTAAAAAATTAAAATTATGAATTTTTTAAAAATTTAATCAGACTAGATTTTGATAGTTATAAATTTATAACAATTAAATAAGTTTTTTACATAGTTCCAAAAATATTTAAAATAGAAAATATAATAATAAAATAAAATGAGGTGTTAAAATTGAAAAAAATATAATAGTAATTAAATTTGTGAGATTTTATATTTTTTTCATTTAAAAATATAATTATTTATTTATATAAAAAGAATATTTTATTTGCAAATAACTCAAATAAGATTAAATTTTGACTTTTAATATTATGAAAGTATGTAACTAAAAAAAGAATATTAATTATTTTAATTGAAAGTGAGCACTTACTTAGAGTCTATTTGGTTAGGCTTTTTTTTTTTTAACTTAAAAGTTAAAAAAAAAAGATTTTGTATAAAATAAGAGTTTTAAAATTTAAGATAAAACTGTTTGATAAATATTTTATAAAAAAATTTTTGTTTACTATTTTTTATGAATAAGTTATTTAATAAAATAATTTAAATAAACTCGATTTTTAGTTAAAAGGTAAAAATAACTTAAAAAATTTATAATATTTTAAAAAACTAGAGTCTATAAAAAAAAGAGAAGTAAAAACTTCTTTTTATAACTTTTTTTGTAGAGTTTATTTGTTCATATATACATATGAAAAAAAGTTATTTATTTTTTTAAGAGCTTATAAAAATTAATGTTTGACTGAGCTTCTCCTTATAACTAAAAAAAAAAAGAAAAAAAAAAGAGCCTAATCAAACAGTCTTTTAGTATAATTGAATAAATTATATAAAAAACAGAACTATGGGATTAGCCCCTAGTTACGTACATGATTAACTGAGTCTTCGATAGATAGACGTCAAAAAAAGTGGCTTGCTTATACTAATTAAAATCCAATAAATGACAAAGAAAATGACTTGCTTATATTATCAAAAATCAGTTGTTTTAAACATTGGGCCATGTTAAACATCGGATACTTTAAGACCCTCTTAAATTTTTTTTCTATTTTATTTCTAATTTTTAAAATAATACATCCAAAAAAACGTGGAAATTCAGCTACAAATCCCCACTAAAAAACGTGGAAAATAATTCTCAATAATTTAACACATAATAATTGTTCATGTTACCTAATAATTAATATTTAATAGTTAATATTTAATTGGCATTGCCCATATTCCAAGCAATTTCTGTTATTATTATATATATATATTTTTAATTATTTATCTTGCATACCAACAAATTATTGACAGCTCTGCCCATTGTGAATAACACATGAACATTTTGTTTCCATCATCAATGTGCTGTAATTGCTCCATTTCCATGTGCCATCTTCTTCATTTCAACAATATTATAATTATAAATTAATCAACTTATAAGTACTTAAACCCCACTTCACGTATCTTAATCGTATTTTGTGTTATTTTATTTTATTGAGGTTTCATTATTTTTTAATAAATGAATATGGTAACGATTTTGTGGGATTAGAGTTCGTGAAAATTCACCTACAATAATGAAGCATTTGAATAAGTTTATAAGAAAACGGAAAAATTAATTTTCATATTTTTAGTAAATCGGCCTTTTTTCTTAGTGTATGTATATACTGTATAAATATAATTGTTTTCACAATTTTTTTATATTAAAATGTAATTTTATTTAAATTATTATTATTATTATATGTTAGTAATATTTTTTCAAGTCAATTAAAATTTATATTATTAAAATTTGTGAATATAAACTAACATGTATAAAAAAGACAGGATATTTTACATTCTTAACCCATTAAATTCGTTAAAAAAAATAAAATAGGATAGAGGTGATGAATGCAAGGGAAACTAAAATAATTAATTTATGATTAAATTAGGAACTCCTTAATTTTGCACATTTTGTACACATATTTATTAGTCGTGAGATATATATACCTTTAATGTTTGAAATCAAATCTATTACATGTAACTGATGTATTATAATTAATGCACACGTAAAATTTAATCTCAACTAAAATGTGTAAATATAATAACTGATAAATAATATAGGAAGAATTATAAAAATATAGTTAGATCGATGAACAGAATCATTGTCCTATAATTGTTCGATACAATCTATAGAATGCGTGCACCTGTCTTGCTTATTTCGAACCAATCAGTTGACGTTAGTTCAACAATCTGGTGGATCATGTAGCCAAGCAGCATCACCTGATTGGTAACTTAGGAAGGGTGCATGCAAATTTTAGTGCCAATGATGAGCATTAAAAATAAATAGATTACAAATCCTATAGAGTAGCATGACTCATACATAAACACGGATATTTTGTAGTGGTGGTTCCAGAAAAAATTGGTTGGCTATTTATACACGCAATTTGGTGATAAAAGACGAACATTACATGTACCGGTCTTATCGGTTAATGTCAATTCGACTATTTGATAGATAATGAGTTGAGCTGGCGTCGACTGATTACATAACTAACTCATGATAAGCAATAGAAAGGAGTATACTACAAGCTATATACTGTAGCATGACTCAAATATTACACATATAACATAGTGATTTATTTGAGACAAAATTAGTTGGCTGGTATATACTTGCAATTTAATGATAGAGAAGAACTTACATGCACCTGTCCTATTGGTTAACATTATCTCGAATTTTTGGTGGACCTAGTTGTTGTGATTGCGTCGACTGATATACATGCCTAATGATAAGCGTTAAAAATGTATAGGCTACAATCTCTATACTGTAGCATGACTCAAATATGTAAATATATTTATGTATTGATTTGTTCTAGACAAAACTAATTGACTCATATACATGCAATTAATGATAGAGAGATACTTATGTGGACTTGTTCCATTAGGTGACGGCAGTTATTTGGTGGTCAGATAGTCAAGTTGGCACTAACTGTTATACTTGCCTAATGGTAAACATTAAAAATGGAGAGACCACAATCTCCATACTGTAGCACGACTCAAACATCTACATATATATTATATACTGATTTGTTCCTGAAAAAAATTAATTGGCTGATATATGCATGCAAGATGTCTTTCATTATGTTATCGCTAACTAGGATGTCACTGGAATTTTCATTAACCTTTTATTTTTTTATTTTTTTCTATACTCAGATTTTAATGAAGTCCGTCTTTTTTGACCAAATTATTCTTCTGATCATGTAATAATGGTTAAAACTCCTCTAGCTATATAGGAGTATCATAAGAGAAAGAAGAGAGAGAAAAAATCTGTTCAAAACCTGAAGTTAGCTATACACGATGGGAGAAATTGTTCAAGTTAATAACAATAGCTCCAATCCTGAAACACCAAGACTAGTTTCAGCACCATCAAGGTCAAGGCCAAGACCACCGCCGATATCGGCTCCTCCTTCGCAGTTTCAATCGCCATCGCACTGGCCGCTGCTTAACAACGCTGAGCAGATAGGACCTACCGGAAAAACCCCTAAAACTGCAACCTCGAGAACTTCAACTCCAAGAATTTTCACCCCGAGACTCCTGACTCCCCGTTTTATTACTCCTCTTGCAAGTCCCATCAAAAAAGCACTTAAACTTACAAGGCTTGATCCTCATGATGCTTGGCTTCCTATTACTGAATCCAGGAATGGAAATGCTTACTACGCTGCGTTTCACACTCTCTGTGCAGGAATTGGAATTCAAGCTTTGCTTCTTCCTGTAGCCTTCCCTGTTCTTGGATGGTAAATGATTTTCTTCCACTTTTTCTCTGCTTTCTTGGTTATTTTGTCAGCTGTATTGATTTTTATTTCTGTTTGATTATAATTCCAGGGCCGGGGGGATCATAGCTTTGACATTGACATTCATATGGCAACTTTACACTCTTTACATCCTGGTGCAACTCCATGAAAATGTTGAAACCGGGGTGCGATATAGCAGATATATACAACTTTGCAACGCAACTTTTGGTAAGTATTCAATTTTATTATGAGTAATCTTTTAAAAGAAAATAGTTTTCTTACTAATTCTGGCCGAATTTATATTTAAAGGTGACAAGTTGTCGAACTGGATTGCCCTCCCCCCACTGCTGCAGCTATCAGGAGGAACGTGCCTTGCTCTGATAATCATCGGAGGTTCATCGATGAAAACATTCTACCAGACTGTATGTGGAAAAACATGCACGTCAGAACCATTAACAACAGTGGAGTGGTACTTGGTTTTCACTTGTGCTGCGGTGCTTCTTTCCCAACTGCCTAACTTGAACTCAATTGCTGGTGTTTCTCTAATTGGTGCTATCTCGGCAGTCGGATATTGTATGATCATATGGGTGATCTCCGTTGCTAAGGGTAGGCTGCCAGGAGTTTCGTATAGTCCTGTTCAATCAAGCTCGAAAGATATTATTAGGATTATTGATGTTCTTAATGCTCTTGGGATCATTTCTTTTGCATTTAGAGGTCATAACCTTTCACTTGAGATTCAGGTATAATCACAACTTTATTATGGTTTTTATCTTCTCTTATTATTATCTTGTGTTGGTTAATAATCATAATAAATAATATAATTAACAAATTTTTTATCTTGTAAATATTCACTAGAAAATATTTTAAAAAATTACACAAAATATTTATATATATATCCCTGTGTATTTTGCTTGATTAGTAAAATCTTATGAAGTGGTATAAAAATTTAGAGCTTGAATTTTGTTCACACTAATTAGAAAGGGTTTCATTTTTATTTACATAATATTTTCTAAAATTGATTTCTTTTAGGAATCTTAAGAAAATAATTTAAAAAAATAGGTTTCATTTAGATGTATAGGTGACAAAATTATTATAAAAGAATGCAGTCTGTTTTTCTTCCCTATATTATAGAACCTAATAATTAGTAAATTAATTGGAGTTGATATTAATTTTTTTAGGAATATTATAGAATACTCAAGTTCCCATTAATTTAAAAATAATTTCATTCTCTGCAGGCTACCATGCCTTCAAGTGAGAAGCAATCCTCAACAGAGCCAATGTGGAAGGGTGTCAAATTTGCATATCTTCTTGTTGCAATGTGCTTTTTCCCTATGGCAATTGGAGGGTATTGGGCATATGGGCATAAGGTACAATTTTCTCTATCAAAATTTTCTCATTTTACTCAACATATATGTATTCTAAACAAAAGATCTTTCTTTTTCTTTCTTAAATTAACAGATACCAGACGGAGGGATGCTTGTAGCCTTATCCATATTTCATGGTCAGGAAATATCTCAATTTATCTTAGGGTTAACAAGCATGTTCGTGATAATCAACTGTCTATGTTCATTCCAAATCTATGGCATGCCAGTTTTTGACAATACTGAGTCAAAATATGTAAAGAAGAAGAAGAAGCCTTGTCCGTGGTGGCTCCGAGCACTTTTTCGCGTAATCTTTGGATTCTCCCTCTTCTTCTTTGCTGTGGCAGCGCCATTTGCTGGAAATATGGCTGGTCTTGTTGGAGGAGTTGCACTGCCAATCACATTAGTTTACCCATGTTTTATGTGGCTTAAGATTAAAAAACCTAAGGTGTACAGCCCTATTTGGTGCCTTAATTGGGGACTTGGTATTATAGGAACAATACTCAGTGGATTATTTATTATTTCCGGGGTTTATGTTGTAATTAAGACGGGAATTAAGGTTAGCTTTTTCAAACCTCAATAAATTGAGGTAATTCATATATGTAAGAATTTGTTTTAGAGAATTGTGTTGTATATTATATGTTGGATCAAATATCTATTTAAACAGTCTCAAAATCTGAGTCTACATATCAATTTTTGAAAAGAGAATAATCTGTTACAAAGTATTTTAAGAAAATAAATTTATATTTTCAAAAACTTAATTATTTATATGTTCAAATTTGTATAAAATTGAATATTATCAAGTGCATTTAAATTTTTTCTTTATTTATATTTTTGGAGATGTATAATGGTATATTATAACAAAAACGCCTAGGTCAAATAGCTTTAATTAGGAATGCAAGTGAGTTAATTTATTAGTGAGTTACTTGTATTTGATTTAATAAATATTTGAATTTGATTCGATAATAACTTAGTTGAATGGAATTTAAATAGTAAGATTCTTAAAATCTATTTTAGATCTATTTGTATAATATTATATAATTTATCCTATGTGGATGTTTTAATGATGGTAACATTTTGAAATTTTCAATTTGTGATTTTGTATTATTTTTTTCATTAAAAAAATTCGAACAATATAAGATTTTGATTTATGATTGGATTAAGGGTTTGGAATTATATTTGAATCCAAATTTTTGAAAATTTTGAGAAGAAATAGAAGTAATTGGACTGGAGTTCAAATAGGAATTAGAATTAATGGGTTTTAATTGTATAAGTTGATTTTAAGTTCAATAACTTTATTTAAGTCCAAAGAATTTTATTAGATCCAAGTGTAGATAGTTAAGTCTATTTATTTTATTTAAATTCTAACAATTTATTTATACTTTTAATCTCAACTATTCATTTGTCTAAATTGTTAGCATTTTTTGACTATATATTTAGATTAATTGGTGGTTTAATTTTAGCCTAATAAAATTGACATAATATTAGCCATTAGATTTGCAAGTTTAAATTTAAGCCATCTATTATTTTTGAAATTATAAAAAAATAGTCCCTTTCCATTTTGATCAAGAGAAAAACATGAGAATTGAAGGGAAAAAAAGGGTCGACCAAGAAAGAATGAAAGAAAAAGAAAGGAAAAGAAAAAGAAAGAAAGAAAGGTGAAAGAAAAATGAAAAATTGACAGGAGGAGAAGCCAGGGGATCAGTCAGGTTTGAAAGCTTAAGATTTATAAGAGCTAGTTACATAAACCTGGGTGAGTGAATAATTAATAAATATATAATTCCATATTTTGTATATTGGTGTATTTATTGTATAAATAAAATGATTGTATACACCACAAGCACCCAATTAAATGTTGTTCTCTTGATAAACTAGTCTATTATATTGTATTTAATAGGAATACGGAGATGGGTGCAAACTTAATCATTTATGATTTATTTGGAGTGAAAGTTGATTTGCTATTATATCAGTATGTATTTGTGCTTAAATATGCTTAGTGGCTAAATAATTGGATAGTTGTTATTGAAATGGATTGAGGTTGCCTGTTGCCAACGTAGAAAAATGAAAATTGATGGTTAGATCAAGTGGATCTATTGTTAGTTATGAAGTGATTGATTTATTGATTGTTAACTATGTGAGATGTTGGGATGTGAATATGTATAACTTAAATGTTGCTTGAATTGAAATAAATTGTGATAAAGAGAATAGAGTCAAATGAACGTAGTTTGTTATATTGAATAGGGTTATTTAATGATCAAATTTGTTATATTATCAGTTATGTAAAAGTAAATTCTTAATGAGAGATATTTAACTAATAGTAAAGATATGATAAATTAAGTAAGAATAAATTCGTAGTGAGGGATACTTAATTGATGAATTGAAAGTGATATATGAAAAATGAGGTAAAGATCTTAGAAGGATATTATGTATATACAAATGAAATGATATAATAAAAGGAAAAAAATATGACCATATTTATAAAGATAGAGAAATCTTAGAGATAAAGATCACTGGATAAAAGTAAAATTCCAACAATTATAATAAACTGAATTTTAAAGAATAAAATTATAAATAATAAGAAAGATATTGTTTATTTCGAATGGATTACTGATTTGCTATTAAGATGATCAATTGTGTGTATAGGTGTTGTAAATAGAATGGTATTGTTTCAAGATGATGTTTATATAGTGGTATAATTGGTGAATGTTTAATGATAGATATATTTTATTGTTTACAAATACTAAAATTTTTGGAATTGTATGATACATGGTGTATTTTTTATTATTTATTTATTGAGTTGGTAATCACCCTTTATCATCTATTTTTAGAGGATTGGGTTGCATACGGTAGGAGCTGTGTACTACTTATTTTGTTAACAATATTGCATAACAAGATGAGTTAGTGTACGGGGAATAGTGGGTTTCTCTCCTGGTGCACATTTGATATCGTATGAGATGTATTGTGATGTATTATATTTGTTATTGCATGGGACATTTTGTGATGTGTTATATTATGAAATTGAAGATTTATATATTTCAATTGCTATGCTTAGTAGTGAGGTTGGATGATGTGAGCCTCGTGTCTAAATCTCAAAGGTACAATAGTAATTTTATATTTTTCGTACATGCAATTTTGTCCGTATCTTATACAATATATACGACAACATGATTTCGTAATTATTTAAGGAGGATTTAATTAAGATTTTTCATTTTTGACAGATTTCGATCGATCAAATAGAGTGGTTCGATCGACCGATATTTTGAGGGCTCCTTGGAGAATTTGTGATTTTAGATTCGATCGATCAAAGAGGATGGTTCGATCGACAGAAAGGGGTGGTTCGATCAATCGAAGAGGGTGGTTTGATCGATCGATATTTTTAGGCTCTCTGACTTTTAGGGTGCCAAAATTCGATCAACCGAATATGATACTTCAATCGATCGAAAATTTTAAAGCCCCTGACTTTTAAAGAATCGAAGGATTCGGTCGACCGAAGAGGGTGCTTCAGTTGACCTAAGTTTACGAAATGATAATTTTACCCTCATTTACTTTTTTAAGAGCAAAATGATAATTTTACCCTCATTTACTTTTTTAAGAGCAAAATGATAATTTTATCCCCTTTTTCTATATAAGGGCCGAAACCCCCCTCTTTTTTCATAGTTTCTTCTTCTTTTCTTCTTCCTCTCTCCTCCCACGTTTCTCTCCTCTGCTCTTCACAAACCCAACACTTCATTTTCATTTTTTTCTCAATTTCTCATTGCTTTCTTACCACATTCCCTATTTTAAACACTCTACTAGCTTCAATTTTTCGTCATAAGCAAGGAAAGCATAAAGGGGAGAGTTAAGGTTTCGGGAGCTATTTTAGGGTTTTTCGACTTCTAAGAAAAATCGAAGCAAACCAATGATACCATGAGGTAAACAATATCATTTCTAGCATGTCTGTACCTTTGATTTTGTATTTTAACGATTTTTGTTCGCATGGGTTTTATTGTTCATCCGAGTTGTTTTCGGTAGTTTTATCGCATGCATTTGGGTTTTATGTGTTAAGTTGTGAGGAGGTTGGCTAAATCGTTAGGTAGTTAAAACGAGAATTCAGAAAATAAGAATAGAGGTATAAATAGTTATCGAGTTACTATTCTGATGAGAAGATACACTTATCAAAATCACTAAACTAAGTTGAAATGTGTTAGTTTAGCTTAAATATGGGTTCATAGTGATAGAGAATTGATAATTAGAGGAATATCGAGGATTTAGCCGATTACGCATATTAACCAAGTTTAGAACCCGAATTAGCATGTATTATATGTATACGAGTCTTAAATGTAGAATAGAATTGAGTATTGATATATTTTGAATATGTGTGTTAGGCGACGACACTCGAGCGAGGAACCCCTGTGAAGTATCGAGAAATGAGAAAAATTAAGGAGTGTGTACCCTCCTTAAGCTGTAAGTGAACTCTTTCTGTTTTCATGTTTTTAACAGAATCTTGTTTTTATACCTATGTTGATAGTCAAAGATTTTATAAATGATTATACTTATTACTCTTGTTTTATGCGAATGTTTATATATGTTTTCATTATGGTTTTGAAATGAAATGTGATCTGCATGATGGATTTGATTTGTATGACGTATATATTTTATATGAATGATGGCCAGTGGCTAGTTTATGAGATGTTTATACCTTATTAGTGATTATTGTAATTATTGTGAGCCATATGGATTTTGATTCTTATATAATTGCATATGGGTGATGACGGCCATGAGGGACAGGACTATTTACTATAATTACAAGGTGTGGTAGCCTAGGGTCGGCTTGATAAAGAGGTAGTCTAAGTGAGTGGAGACTTCACAGGTGGGAGTGATATATGGTGTTATATTATTGTATTGGAGTTATGATCTGATCACCTATGAGTCTCGTCGGAATAGTCACAGTTGTCACCACGTGACTACTCGAGGTGAACGTCAGTGGTGGATATATTTTTGACTAAACCATGTATTGTTTTATTCCTTGCATTTAAAAAAGGAATTTTATAAAATAACATTGTTTTTATGTATATATAAAACCCACTGACGGTCTCGAGATGTCTAAGGCCAGGATAATCGCCGAGAAAAACAGTCAGTCCAATGATTTTCGACATACGTTTTGAAGTTTTCAAATTAAATCAAATATTTTAAATCAGATTATTTTATAATGCTTACTAGCTATGCTTTTCTTTTGTATTTTGAAATGAATGTAGTTTTTTTTAATAATTAGTTCACTCATA
This sequence comes from Trichilia minutiflora, assembly GCA_035590515.1. NCBI lineage: Eukaryota > Viridiplantae > Streptophyta > Magnoliopsida > Sapindales > Meliaceae > Trichilia > Trichilia minutiflora. The sequence goes on along the minus strand of JAVXUL010097640.1, from coordinate 753 downwards.
GAGTATACTCTCGTGTACTCACCCCCAGTTTTAGGTCTAGAAAGTTATCAGTACGTTTGGTGGTGGTTATTTCTTCTAGACTTAAGGAACTTCAGGTATACTTTAGAAATCGACTCACCTAAAAATATTTCTAGTCCATTAGAGCTACATTTTGCTTTAATGTTGTATTTTTCCTCTATGTACTAGAAACATAAATTTTTAAACCACTTTGGTTTTATATGTCGAATTGAATTTTTATATTTAAATACTTTGATAAATGCTTAATTAAATGGTTGAAATATTTATTTAGAAGTGTTTGGATTTATTGATTTATCATGGGAAGTTCGGGTGAATATTTAAAAGTGTTTTAAATGTATGAATTTTGAAATAGGTTTTGTAAAGGTCTTACAGGTTTTTAGGGTGTATTTTGGGTGATTTAATACATCTTGAGAGTCTATGACAGTTGTCACGTGTGGGATCCATAGATTGGGACGTGACAATTTGTTTTTGTATTAGTGCTTTTGATTTTAAAATGATTATGGAAACACTCGAACTTGTTTTTCTAAAGCAATATTTTGCAGATTCACAAATAATTTTGTTGTTTTTGAAAATTTTCCAGTGGACTAAGTTGTTGTGGAGTTAAAGCCCTAAACCCTAGGATCTTTGCTAAGTTTCCTAAGCATGCAATAATGGAAATTTTCAACTTTTGAAACTTTTACCATTTGAATGAATAAAAACTCACCCAAATCCACTTTCATTGAAGCTTGAAGTCCT
>JAVXUL010097582.1:0-20686 GCA_035590515.1 Trichilia minutiflora | reverse complement strand
ACATACAAATGTTCTTAGATGCCCGAGGTTAAGTGGACTTTCACACCAGATTTCTTCTGGTGTTTTTAAGTTAAGGGAGGTTACTGGACATCTATTGACAAGGTAAGCTGTAGTCGTGATTGCTTCTCCTAAAAAAGATTTGGCTAAACATGCATTAGCTAGCATACAACTGACCCTTTCAATTAAAGTCCTGTTGAGTCTCTCTGCAACTCTATTCTATTATGGAGTATAGGTGACAGTCCTGTGCCTTTGAATCCCATATAAGCTACAAAAGCCATCAAACACTCTATTATAGTATTCAAGACCATTGTCAGTTCTCAACACTTTGATCTTTCTGTCCTTCTGATTTTCTACCAGAATTTTTCAGGTTTTAAACTCTTCATATGCTTGGTCTTTGTTTCTCATCACCTTCACCCACACCTTCCTTGAAAAGTCATCCATGAAGGAGACAAAATACCTAGCTCCTCCTAATGAGCACACCTGTGCAGGCCCCCATAGATCTGAGTGTATGTAGTCTAATATACCTTCAGTTTTGTGTCTCCCCACATCAAACTTAAGTCTATGGTGTTTTCTATACATACAAGACTCGCAAAACTCAAGTGAACTCTCCTTAATTTTGTATAACAACCCCTGTTTCTTTAACTCAATCAAACCTCTTTCACCTAGATGTCCTAGTCTCCTGTGTCATATCGTCAAGTTGCTAGTTTTTGAAGAACAGGCAGATCTACGTTTCCCACAATAGCAGCACCCTCCAACACATATAGCCCATTCTTTTTAATTCCTTTCATAACAACTAATGAACCTCTAGTTATCTTAAGAACCCAGCCCCTGACTTAAATTCAAAGCCAGCCTCAATTAGTGTACCTAAAGAAATTAGATTTCTTTTTAGTTCAGGAACATACCTGACATGCTGGAGAGTTTTGCTCGTTCCATCTTGTAGTTTCAATCTCACACTGCCTATTCCTTGCACACTATAGGCTGTATCATCTCCTAGTAGGACTTTGCCTCCTGTTATGGCTTCAAATGAATGAAAGATAGATCTATCAGGGGACATATGGAAGCTACATCTCGAGTATAATATCCAATCTGCTTCTAGTTTGTCATCTGAGGCTATCAACAAAAACCTATCCTTATAATCTTCTTGTGAAGCCATAGCAACTTCAGCTCCCTTGTTTACAACTCTTTTTGCTTTCTTTTGTTTCCTCTCTGGTCAATCTCTCTTGAAATGTCTTTCTTTGTGGCATTGAAAGCATTTTAGCTTCTTTCTCCTTAATCTTGATCTTTCATCTATCTTCTATTTGCCATTCCTTCTCTCGGATCTTCCTCTAGCCATCAACCCTTCTGCAGTTCTTATTTCTTTCTCATCTATCTTTCTTGTTAATTCTTTTGAGTTGAGTGATGCCTTAACATTATCCATTGACAATGATGTTCTTCTATATAACAATGTGTCCAAAAAATATTCATAAGATTTTGGTAAAGAAGTCAGAACAATGAGGGCCTGATCTTCATCCGCAATCTTAAAATCTATGGTTTCAAGATCTAAGATCAGCTTGTTGAACTCATCAAGGTGTTCCTTTACTAATCCACTTTTATCTAAGTGAAAAGTATAAAGATTCTTCTTGATGTATAATCTATTGGCAGTGGACTTTGCCATGTATCTTGCTTCCAACTTGGACCAGATACCAAGTGCTGTTGATTCTTCAGAAACCTCCCTGAGAACTCCATCACCCAATGAAAGCACTATGGCACTATGAGCCTTCCTGATTATTTCTTTCTTCTCCACATTAGTTAATGTTGCTGCCATTTGCTCCTCCTCCAACAGAGCTTCCTCCAAGCCTTCATATACCAGAAATACCCTCATTTTAATCTTCCATAAATTAAAATCATTAACTCCCATGAACTTCTCAATGAAGAATTTTGAAGTTGATACCATAGCTTCTGATTTCAAGAAGCTCTGATACCACTTGTTGCTGCTGAAAACTCAACCTGAGAAACCAAAGCTACGGAACTCACTCTTTCTTGTGCAACTCTCCAAGAATAGAAAACAATACTTGCAACTCACAGTGAATGAATTCAAGAATCAAAGAAAAATAAAGAAAGAATGAATGAAAGAATAAAACCAAAAGAAAATGAACTCAAGAACTCAAGAATTCAGAGGAAAACTCATCAAGGAATTTTATTTCATCAAGAGAAAGCTTACACCCCATGTCTGTCCTTTTTTTCCGACCCATATACATGTATTTATACACTAAGAAGCAGTCACCTTAGTTCACATTACAGCCAGACCATTTTAACAAACTCCCGTAACTAACTTCCCACTAGCTCTAGCAACTTGCTCCAGCTCCAACAACTTGCATCAGTTAGTTTCTAGATTCCAGATTCCAGCTCCAGCTTCAACAAGCTTTCCTCCTCAAGTTGCTGCTCTTCTCTTCCTTTTTTAAATTGTTCCAATGCATTTTGAATCATACATCCACATAGGAATAAGTTTGCGTAAAACTGAATGAGTTTTAATCATTTTGAGTAAAAGATCAAGTTTGATTTCAGAGGAAGATCATTATAGGATAGGGACCAGATTCAACATCAAATATAGAGAAAACCAAAAGAAGACAGTGTAGGAGGTAGAGTCAAACTAGCTCTTCAAGGCAACAAAACCGACGTCGGATTTTCAATTGTTCACAATTGGTTCCAATTGATTCAAAATTTCCTAGGGACATAACTTTGGTATCTTCACATATAACAAGTTAAAATTTCATTAGGACCTCAATTAGAAATTTTTTCTCAGGACCTATTATTTGTGTAACACTTGGCTTAATATTATTAAAGATATTATTCGTTTTGGTTCAACTTTTGCTGTCTTATGATTTTGGTTTAGTATTATTGGGCCCAAACATGTTCTAAAATGTCTCATTGATATATTAGTTTCAATTTCATATAAATATCCTAATAACTTCATCTCCTATTCCGATGTGGGACTCACTCATCTCTCCCAACCATCTTAAAGCCTTCTAAGATTCACTCCTTTCTCATGCCACTCCCCTCCCTCAGGGACTGAGATGTTATAACTTGCACACAACTCTGCATGCATATAACCAATAATAACCAAACTATCAGTGCCTATTTGTGCGCAAGTTATTAGACTAGATTGCCTCAAGGACAATTGTTTTGAAAAGAAACCAGTCTTGGCATTATGAATTAAATTGACGCTGATTTGAGAGTAAACTGGCACTGGTTCATGGGCCAATTCCTGAGTCAATTATGCCTTAAAAAAATTGAACTTCTAGTTTTAATTAGAAATGGTGTCGGATCCTTAATAACCCATGTCAAACTCATTTTAGAACTTTAAAATCAAAAAGAATTATTCTTCTAATTTGATTAAAACTAACCATTTAGACCTTAAAAACTATATAAACACATTTCTCTCTCAAATTAGAGGTTTTCTGGACAGCAAAACGTAATAACAACAGACGAGAAGAGGAGATTGAAGAATTCAAGCAAATCAATAAATATCTTTTCTTCTTAATTTTCTTAGGATTTAAATGTCTTTATTTAAATTAACTATATTTGAATTCTATTATGGATTGTTAAATTTCTAATTAGGGTGAAAAGCTATTACCTAGGTAGAGATTGACTTTTATGTTGTTATTGAAGGGTTAATTTAGTTTTAATTCTTTCAATCTTGATGTTACGGTTTATTTTTCTTGATTTTATTACTGTTTCTAAGATTGACTACCATATAAATAATTTTAGGGTATATATGAAGGACCAATAAAAGAAGCATAAACTGGACACTAGGAAACCAAACATAGACAATTAGAAATAGACATACATCGACATACATCCTGATTCTTTGTGACGTTATATGAAAACTTAACCATAAAATTGTAGACCAATTTTGCTAAACACAATGCAAAAAGCAAAATATACCACAAGTGTACAGTGTCAGGTTTTGTAATATAAGAAAGTAGAGTATCGTTTTCACGAGGATTGTAAAATATTTGAAAGTTAATAACTATAATTAAAATAGTTAAATTTTATCTAGGCAATTATCAATCGAGTAAACTACAACTAATGAAACCTAAGAAATGTAATAATTAAACTAGACTAATGATTGAATGGTGTTTATAGGAGAACTCTAACAAGAATTAGGCTTAAGGGAATTAACTACACTAAAGTTCACTATATTCCATGCTTATTTGCTATTAATTCCATTCAATTACCTATTAACAAGGATTAACAATTGATTTCATTTCATCTTCCAAATCTCAATAAAATCATAGACACAATCATTCAAGATAATATTTCTATTTAAATTGAATAAATCATATATTCATTAAGTTCAAATCCTGAAATTGTTACTTAGTGAATAATTATTTTCCAACAAATTATTATCTAAGTTGTGCTTCTTTTATCAAATACTGAAAGCTAACTTTTTTAAATCCAAATTTTCATACATCATTTCCAATTAGTTTAATGGCCAGTTAAACTAAACATTAAGCACAAAGAGTATAAATAGATAAATAAATTTTATTAATAGCAAATAAACATTAAACAAAGTTCACAATAGTTTTATTAATCTCCTAAAGATATAAGTTTAGCTAACCATGGAAATAGGTTCAATAATAATATAAATCCAATATATAATCTTTTTTTAACAAAATAAATTCAAAAACTAAGAGAAAAGAAAGAGGAAACTCTAAAATTTTAAAGGAGTATATTATGGTCTTCAAGTCCTTATCTTTAGTATTCAAGCTAATGGTTGATAGGTTTCTCCTCTTTCACGAATCTCAAGAAAAATTTCTTAAATAGTAAGAGAATTAAGGTACCAAGAAATGATTTTCCTCTAATTGGAGCTGCAGTGGACATAAATATTTACTGCTATAGTAAAGGCCTCTAGAAAATTCGTTACAATGATAAGAAAAATTGTTGGCTACAACAGCGGTCAAAATTTTGCTTCACATAAAAGGTTTTCATCTCTAACATCTTGATCTTCAATGCTTTAAACCCTATAAACGTATCCAAATAAAAATTGTACACTAAAACACCAAAAATACATAAATTATCTAATGAAATAACTTGAAATTTTCTAAAATTAGAGCTCGAATGAGTTAATAAAATCAGATCATCAAAAACTTAATAGACTTAGTTAATAACTGATAAATCGACAGGTAATTATTATTAGTCTACATACGACCTTAATTCCTCAATAGAGAATTAAGGTAATAATTTGGTTAATTAACATTTGTAATTATGACCATTCATGAATTTATATTAGTAATCTTTAATTGGTGAACCCTGGATTCTTAGCTTGCACATTCATTGAAAACAACCGATTTGTTGTTGTAGTTAGTTTTAGATATTTAGTTAATTTAAGTTCTTTCAATTCAATTAATTCTCTTTATCAATTGATATTCAATTGCTCTAGGTCACTAATTAGTTAGTTGTTCTCTTAGGATCAACACCTTGGATTACTTTTAAGGTTTATTATGATGATCGATTCTGTGCACTTGTAAAAATTTTTTGATCAATAACCAACTATCCCAAAGTACTAACATTTTTCTTTACAATATAGGTGTCTTTTAAAAGGAGTCATATATGGGGTTTACTTGATGGTGGAGGGCATCGCTGTTTTAAGGCAAAAGTGGAGACATAACTCTGATTTTGGTTCTTGGACCTTTCTGCCTAGAACTTTCATCCAGTAGAAGTGAAATTTTGTGAGTTGCCACTAAAAGTCTAAGTATGCAACCCAAAAGAGGGGGTGAATTGAGTTTTTAAAAAATCTATTGCAATTAATGACTATTTTTCTACAACCTCAAGTATTCAATCCACCACAAATAAATTAATTCAATCATAAAGAATTATACTATTTAATTTTTACAAGCCACAACAAATTAAACACAAATAAACAAATACAAATTAAGTAGAGTAAAGGATAGATAGAGTATATACAAGAAGTTTACAATGGTTCGGCTAACTCAAGCCTACGTGCACTCCTTCAAGCTTCATTTAAAGTTTTTCACTAAGCAAATCTTATAAACCTAGGTCTTCAACTTTTACAATACAAAGATTTTGCGAGCTCTCCTCTAAATCTTTATAAATCCTTACAAACCAAGGATTCAACAACCACTAGACTTCTAATCAAGTCTATCAAACAAAGCCTAACCTAAGGCTTCAACACAAATAAGGAGACTTATGGCTCTCTTCCAAATCCTACAAGTGTTTAAGTTATTAAATCTCTTAAGCATTTTAAAACCAAATGAAAGACCCACCTCTTTCACTTTTTACAAATTGAGAATGGAAAAAATAAAAGAGTACACACCTTTATAATAATTCTCTTATAAGAGAATGATACAAATAAAGAATAAGGTGTTTGACTGATTTAATGTGCAATTATAAGCTCAAAACTTGTTTTTGGACTCTTAGATATAAATATAAAGAGTACAAAACTTATTTTAAGTGATAAAATAAGTATATTTATAGTTTAGATTAAAACTAACTGTTAGAGCCATTATAATTCAAATTTATAAAAGTTCGTGTAACAAAATCAAAATAAGTATTCTGCTATAAAACTACACAAAATTCGTTCAAACAAATCAAAGAATTCATTTGATTGAATATACTATTCATATATTGTAATATACTGTTTATGATACTATAGAGGACTATAGCATGTTGTTCGAACTATAAAAATATAACATTTTAATCCAAGGTACAGTATTTATTCGATTGAGTTTCTTGTTTATGCATTGTAGTGTTAAACATTCATCACAACCCAAGCAAGAAGAAAACAAGCTTTTGTAAACTCACAGCACTAACACTTATCTGATTTACATCTAATAGGAAACACTCTCTATTACTTACTAATAACACCAGGAAAAATAACAAGCAAAGGGAACAAGAAAACTAGAAAGAATAGGAGAAGAAAGAAACTTTAAAAATGAGAGAGAATTCAAGAGGAAATGGTTTCTGTATATTACAAGTTGTTTTAGTTTACACCAGAATGCAGACATATACATCACACAAATGCCAATTGCCACACCAGCCCAAAAACAAAGAAAATCAAGAAGAAAAGAAACTAATATTTAATTAACTTCTATTTCTTTATAAATGACAACATCACCCCTGGTTAGTTTTCCAGCTGTCACAACTCTTTCTCTGTATCCTCTTGCTGATATTGGATCACTGTCCATTAATCTCTACCTTGATCCAAAAACAGCATGGCTCTCATTTCTTCTTTCTTATTCAGCTACATACAAACCTTTGACTAACAAGCTCCTTGTACTCAACTTAACCTCAGAAACCATCAAAATTAAAATCATCCTGCAACTAATACAAGACTCAAACCATCTTGCATTATGCAGCCTTTCCTTCCAAGTCCATCGGTTTACAGCACCATATGAACTTATCTCTAGAGACCGCTTTGGTTAATACATCAGCAACATTCTCCTTAGTATGTACCTTCAACAACTTCAACAACCCTTTAGCTATTATATCCCTAATGAAATGCAAACGAACATCAATGTGTTTTATCCTTTTATGATAGGCTTGGTGCATAGCTAATTGGATGGTACTTTGACTATGACAATATAACTTTGCTACTGACACTTCCAACTTCAATTCTTCTATCATCCTTTTTAACCAAATTGCTTCTTTTATGGCTTCTGCAACATCCATATACTCTGCCTTAGTGGTCGAAAGTGCTACCACCCATTGCAATGAAACCTTCTAACTGATTAAGCATCCTTTATACTTGAACAAAAAACCTATTACAAATCTTCTCCTATCTAGGTCTATTACATAATCAGCATCCACAAACCTTGATAGCAATTTTGACTCCTCCTCTTGCTTTCCATACATAAGACAGTGATCTAAGCTCCCTTTCACATATCTGTGTAGCCATTTAACAACATTCTAGTGTTCTATGCCTGGATTCTCCATGAATCTACTCATAACACTTACATCAAATGCCAAGTCAGGTTTAGTGCATGTCATACCATACATTAGATTTCCAATAGCATTAGTATATGGGATCTTGTTCATCTGATATTTGCCATCATCTATTTCTAGTTTTTGTTCCTTTGACAGCTTGAAATGTGCAGCCAAAGGGACTGATACTGGTTTGGCTTCAGTCATGTGATACCTCTGTAGCAACTTCCTGAGGTAGTTTTCTTGAGAAAGCATGACAACGCTTGCTGCTTTGTTTCTAATTAAATCTATACCCAGAATCCTTTTTGCAGCTCCTAAGTCTTTCATTTCAAATTCTGAGCTAAATTTCTTCTTGAGTTCATGAATTTTAAACATGTTGTTGCTAGCTATTAACATATATCAGTAAATACACCATGTCTTCAAGAGTTGAACCTTGATAATACATACAGTGATCATATTAACTCCTACCATACCCTAACTTCTTTAAGAACTCATTAACCTTCAAATTCCATTGCCTTGATGACTGCTTCAATCCATACAAAGACTTCTTCAACAAACACACCTGTCTTTTCAAGTCCTTATCAACAAAGCCTTCTGGTTACTTCATCAGAATTTTTTCCATAAGAGTTCCATGTAAGAAAGTTGTTCTTACATCCATTTGCTCTAACTCTATTACATATGTTGCTACCACTAACAACAACAACCTTACTGATACATATCTCACCACGGGTGAGAGTACTTTTGTATAATCAATCTCCTCTCTTTGTGAGTATCCTTTGGACACCAGTCTTGCTTTGCACCTCATCTTATCACCTACTTTTTCCTTCCTATTGAAAATCCATTTACACTCAATCACCTTTCTGTTACTTGGATTCTCAATTAATTCCCAGGTTTCATTTTTTCTTAAAGAGTTCATCTCCTCTTCCATTGCCTCATACCACTGCTTTGCATCTGGTCTACTCAAGGCTTTTTTTTTTACTGTCAATAGATCATCACTTTCTAATTCTTCAGCTGCCAAGAATGTATATGCCAAGATGTCAGCATATCCTATCACGCCCCAACCCTAGTTGATCACATGGCAATCGCCGCGTATCCCAAGAACACATCCTATTACTTAGAATGCACTCTTAGAACCCGCAAGGCATTAGTACCTGTTTTCAAACTCATTTTCAAAAATACCACAAAATAATATAGAATGGAATATTTTCAAATATACATATATCACATATGTATTTTCTCAAAATACATAATAAAATAATATTTGGCCAAGCCAAAATACATCAAATCACTTTATTATAAATATTTTTACATACAGTGGACCATAATATAAAATCCTGAGTAGAGTACCTAAAAGCTGTGCTGAAGTCTCGCTTCAGCTATGCTATGTCGCGCCCGACTACATTAATCTGAAATGGGAAGTGAAGGGGGAGTATTTGAAAAAATACTTAGTGAGTAGACAAATAAACAAAACAGAAATCAGAGCATCAAACACTGATTACGGAACACCCTCGTAATCATACAAATCAAACATAGTAAAATGTGGTATTATAAACATGTCTAAAAAAAATCAATCTAATCTCAAATATGTATAACCCCTCGGTCTATAGGATCCCACCCACTTCATTTGAGTTGTATGATCGATCCGTAACCCTGGTTGGGGATGTGTGCCCATATCTAATATAACAGAATAAGGCTAGCGTGCTTTAGCCTAGACATGTAGATCGCACCCACTCCATCTGAGCTGTATGGCCAATCCACATTCCGGGGTCTATTGGATCCCACCTATTCCCTAAGAGCTGTATGGACAATCATCACCCCTGGACCTATTGGATCCCACCCACTCTCGAAGAGCTGTATGGTTAATCCTCACCCATAGATAGTCATTGACATGGTGCACAAAAATCATAAATCGATATCAAGGGCCCATCAGGGCAAATCAAATAACTGTTGGCTCATCAGGCCAAAATATCATTTGTGGCTCACAAGACCAAAACAATAAATAAGACATGCTGGCTCATAAAGCCAAATCAATAATTATGGCACCACAATCATTACACTCAACTATGCCACATTCACATATATAAAAATAAAATGGCCTCCGACCTCAAAATCTCAATATCATCAAGTATAAGCACAATAGGCCTCCGGCCTCATATTCATAGCAATCTAGGTTTTATGTCAAACCTATCTCCATCACAAACAAGGGGCCATCCCAGCCATCATACAACATATATCCAACGCCTCCTCATTTCAGTTATATATCCACATACATGCATTCATATATATATATACATACTATCATCTCTAGTATTATATTCATTTGAAAATAACAATAACAGAGGAAAAGGGAAAGAAATGTGTCCACTCACAGTCCTGGGGTGGGAAACCACCCTCTCGGTATCCTCCTCGTGATGGAGATCCTCCTGTCTCGGCTGTCGCTCCTGGATACACATACAAACACATATTCATGATTTAAACAAGTGTGCGTGCATAATACAATGCATACTCATGCAACTCTCGCACTCGTCCTTCTCTCTTTACCCTTTCTCTCTCTAAACATACTGCCCTTCACAACCTCACTCCTAGAACTCGTCTTTCTCACCAGTTTCAGCACCATTAGCTATCAAAAACTTCTAATCTATCGATACCGATGACAAATTAGAAAACTCCCAATATCTAGGGTTTCATGAACAATAACCCTAAAATCTATTCTTATGATTCATGCGCATCAAATGCTTAAAATGGTGAAATGAGTTAAGGGATGAACTTACTCAAGATGGTAGAAGTGTTCTGAGTCCCTCTTTGCTCGATTCTCCTACTTGGTTACTATTCACCGTCATCTTTTCTTCATGATTCCTCGCGAACCGTCGCGTGAAACTCTGATCAAAGGAGGTTTCTGAGTTCTGGTGTTGATTCTGAGTTTATAGGAACCAAAATGGTTAAGTTTGGTGGAGGAATGGCTGAGATCAATTTCTGAGAGTTGAGAGAGAATGGTTTTCCTGTTTCTGGTAGAGAGAGAAGCAAAGAAATCAAATAAGGAAGACGATCCTCCCTGCCCGACGTATATAGGCTGTGTAATCCTCAAAGGTGTCGATATATTTCAAAACGTATTGATATCTTTGGTATTTTTTTCATAATGTATCGATACATTTGGCTAAAATACTATTCACAACCTACAAGGTGTCGATACCTTCTTCAACGTATCGATACCTTTAGTAGCAAGCGGGCTTCATCACCGTCACTAATGTGTTGATACCCTTGCCAACGTATCGATACGTTTGATACTGTTCACTGTTCATCATACTTTCAAGGTATCGATACCCTTCATCAAACGTATCGATACCTTTGGTCCCAAACAATAAACGTATCGATACCTTTTCTCAAAGGTATCGATACCTTGTCTCTAGTCCTCCCTATGAGGACTGCTACTTTAAATGGTCATAATTTTTAGTTCGGATATTCGCTCGGAACCCATAATATATCAATGGAAAGCTCTCTCTGAGATCTACAAAAATAATATATACCCTACACTATAATTAAAGATGATTTTGATGTCAAAAATCCAGTTCTTTCTCATAAGCTCATATCCTACACCATAATCTTACTCAAGACATATTCTTCAAGTTATATACCCTCTCGTGCACAATTTAAACACGAAGACATGCATGAACACTCTTGAGGGATTTACAATTATGCCCAAATACTAAAGGATGGGTTTCACATTATCACTCTGTAAGACACGGACAGAAACATTAAATCAAGTCTTAATTTCAGCACAAACAGTAGAGAAATATGAAAACACCTCAAAACAATTCTTCATAAAATAAATCCAAGTCATTCTAGAAAAATCATCAACAAAAGTAACAAAATATCTAAATCTATTTTTAGACAAAATAGGACTTGGTTCCCAAACATCTGAATTGAAGTAATTCAAAAAAAAAAATTATCTCCTTTATTAACTCTAGGAATTAATGAGCTTCGATAATGTTTTGCAAAGTGACAAAACTCACACTTTACCAAAGGTATATCATAAAACTGAGGACATAACTTCTTCAAAGTAGGCAAAGAAGGATGGCCTAACTGACAATATGCTTCAAATAGAGCAACAACACTACAACAAGCAAACTAATTGAGGCAGCCAGGTATCAAGTATGTAGAGACCGTTAGATACATGTCCTTTACCAATAATCTGCTTTGTCATAAGATCCTAAAAAGACAATGATTAGGGATAAATGGTAAGTAAACTTACCAGAATCAAATTGAAAGCAAGATCAGGTAAACTTAAGACAAACGATAAGGTAATATAAGAAGTAGGTTTAATAATCCTAGAACCTTAATGTTATAAGTTATCCTATTAGCTATGGTTGTAGGAGATAGAGTCTTATGTGATTGAAAATTAGAGAAAGTTTGGGGATTTTATGTCATATGATGTCACACCCCAACCCGTAGGTCCTACATGTGACAACCGTCACAGACTTCTAAGATGTATTGAATCACCCCCAAAACACACTCTGAGAGCCTGTAAGGCCTTTATAAAACATGACTTAAAATTCACACATTTAAAACACTTCCAATATCTATCCTCATCACCCGAACTTCTTAAGGTATATCCACAAACTACAAACATTTCTATGTAAAAATTTCAATAATCTTTATAAATCGTTCAGCAAAGTATTTGAATATCAAATTCAAATAGACAGATATAAAATCAAAGTGGTTTACAAATCTGTTTTCAATACTCAGAAGAAAATACAAGTTTAAATCATAATACAGCTCCAGTAGACAAGAAACACTACTAGCTGAGTCGATTTTTAGGAATATACTTGAGGTTCTTATAAACCCTGAAGAATCACCACTAGCGAGCAAGCGGCTAACAAGTTAGACCTGAAATTAAAAAGTGAGGGGGTGAGTATACGGGAGTATACCCTGTGAGTGAACTAAATATTAAAATAAACTACACTCATTTTAAAATAGAAAGAAAAACATAGCTAGCAAACATTATAAAAATAATTTGATTTAAAATATTTGATTTAGTTTGAAAACTTCGAACGTATATCGAAAATCATTGGGTTAGCTGCCTTCCTCGATGATTACCCTAGCCTTGGGCATCCCGAGACCATTAGTGGATCTTATAATGCTATTTTATAAAAGTTCATTTTTGAATGCAAGAAATAAAAAATGCATGGCTTAGTCAAAAATATGCCCACTACTGATGTTCGCTTAGAGTAGTCACGTGGTGACAACTGTAACTATCCCGACGAGACTCACAAGTGGTCGAATCACAATTCCAATACAATAATATAACACCATACACCACCCCTATATGTGAAGCCTCCACTCACCTAGTCAACCTCTCTATCAGGCCGACCTTTGGCTATTACCCTTATAGCTACAGTAACAGTCCCTACCCTCATAGCCGTCATCACCTATATGCAATCATATATGGCTCACAATAATCATTAATAAGGTATAAATATCTTATAAATTAGCCATTGGCCATCATTCATATAAAACATATATGCCATACAAATTAAATATATCATGTAGATCATATTTCATTTCAAAACCATAATGAAAACATATATAAATACTCGCATAAAACAGGAGTAATAAGCATAATCATTTATAAAACCTTTGAATATCATTATAGATATAATTTTTTATTTATTAAAATCATGAAAACAGAAAGAGTTTACTCATAGCTTAGGGAGGGTATACACTCCCTAATTTTTCTCGTTCCTCGACACTTCACGCGGGTTCCCACTCATGTATCCTCGCCTAAACATATTTATGAAAATCATATTAAAACACAAATCTAAACTATGAATGTGACTCATATATGTTCAATGCATTCTATTTCGGATTCCTAACTTCGATCAATACGCGAAATCAACTAAAATCCTCACTACTCGCCCAATTATCTATTTTTATTACTACAAATCTATATTGTAGCTAAATTGGCATAATTCAACTCGGTTTTGTGATTTTGATAAATGGATCCCACTACCTCCTCGAGATAATAATTTGGTTACTGTTTACATCTATACAAATTTTTTAAATTCTCATTTTTAACTACCTAATTACTTACTCAATCTTTCAACAACTTAACTAACGTATAAAAACTCAAATACATGCGATAAAATGGCGAAAATCCTTCAAATAAATAGTAAAACTCATATTGTAAAAATTTGCCACATTACAAAATGAAAAGTGTAGATAGGTTAGAAATATCGTTAGTTATCTCGTGATATCATTGGTTTGCTTCGATTCTACTCAGAAGTCAAAAAATCCTAAAAGAGCTCATGAAATCCTAGCTCTCCAAACTCGTTTTCTGCGCTTCTACTACCAAATTGACGCTCCTAAGAAATTAGAAATGAGGAATGTGGTGAGGATATAGAAAGAAATCAGAAATGGGGCAAGAATTCAGGTGATGGCTAAGAAGGATAAGGAGAGAATGTGAGAGAGAAGGAGAGAAGAGAAGGAGAGAAGAGAAGAGGAGGAATAAAAGAAGAAGCAAACATGAAAAATGAGGGTTCAGCCCCCTATTTATAGAAAAAAGACAAAATTATCATTTTGTCCTTACGAAATATAAAGGAAAAACTTCTAGAAGATGACAAAAATTATCATTTTGCATGGTTCGATCGAATGAATCAAGAGTTCGTTCGAACGAACTACTGGTTTCAGTCGAACGAATCACCTTTCATTCGAATGATTTCTTTGACACTTCAAAAAGTCAAGTGGTTTTTTTAAGGAGTCCTCAAAATATCTATCAAACGAATCACAGTATTCGATAGACAAACCAACTAAAATAAAAAATTTCATTTAAATCCTTCTCAAATTTGAAAAAAAATCATTGGGATCCCACTTAAAATAAAACTATCTTTTAATTACGTTGAGGTCCATGTGTTTACGATCTTAAAACTTTAACTTAACCAACTCAAATCTCTAAAATAATTACGAAATCGTGCTAACATATAAATGGTGTACAAGATGAATATAGATGTATGTATAGTAAAAATATATAATTATCGATATGCCCTTGGAATCTAGGCACAGGGCTCACATATGATCTGTTGCACCAAATTCAATGACCCATTTGTTTGCAGAGGAAATAAGACATGTTTTACTTGATTTGGTGATAGCAATGACTGGAGTGGACTCTTTCAATAGATTCTGATATTGGGCATACTCATGAGCTAAGATAGTAACAGTTCTCTTAAAAGCTGTTCTAGAGGTAGCAACAATATTAGTAGTGGCAGCTTGAGTTCTTTGATTCTTTTTCTGTAATTGCTTGCAATTTTGTTTCGTGTGGCCAGGTTCCTTACAATAATAGTAGACAATCTCACTATTTGTAGCAACATTCTCTCCTTTCTTCTTCTCATCATTCCTTCCTCTAGTAACTAATGTATTAGGCTGTAGAGTAGATGGATTATTTTTCGTATAGAGCAACTTATTGAAAACTTCATGAAGAGAGGTGAGCCCAGAACTAGATAGAATTTGAGATTTGACAGTCTCATATTCTGGTGGGAGACTAGACAGAAAGCTCATGATGGCCATTTGTTCTCTCTGAGTTTGCTATTTTTTAATGTCTGTACTAAAAGGCATAAGAACATTCAACTCCTCGTATGTTTTTTTGAATTCCATAAAATGAGCTGTAAGGGTTTTAATGTCATGCCCCGACCCTAGTCGGCCACGTGGCAATCGCTACGAATCCTAGAAGTACACCCTATTTCTTAGAATGCACCTCTAGGACCCACAATGCATTAGTACCTATTTTCAAACTCATTAACCAAAAATAACACAAAATATGGAAAATGGATAATGAAAGATTTTCGATCATATCAACATCAATCTCAGTATTTTTACAAAATACAGTACATAGTACTCTTGGCCAAGCCAAATACATAAATACCTTTTATTACAAATTATTTTCTACATAGTGGTTAGCAAGAGGAGTACTAACAGCTTTTACATTCTTTATCCCAAACCTTTCTAAAACCTTTTCAAAGTAGTTTTCTTATGACAAATACAATCTTCTACCTCCTCGATCTCTCTTAATTTCCATACCAAGAATTTTCTTAGCTGCTCCCAAATCCTTCATTCAAATTCATTATTCAACTGAGTCTTCAAATTTTGAATTTCTTTCAGATTCTTGGCAGTAATAAACATGTCATCAACATAAAGTAATATATAAATGAAAGAATCATGTTCTAATTTTTGAAAGTAAACATATCATACATGCTTCGGCAATAACCATGACTCAATATAAAGGAATTAAACCTTTTATACCATTGTCTCGGAGATTGTTTTAGCCCGTACACAGATTTTTTTAATAAACAAACATGGTCTTCCTTTCTTTTAACTTCAAAACCCTTGGGTTACTTCATGTAAATTTGTTCCTCGAGATCACTATACAGAAAAGCTGTCTTAACATCAAGTTATTCTAATTGCAAATCATACATGGCCACCAAAGCAAGCAAAACACGAACAGAGCTGTACTTAACCACAGGTAAAAAACATTATTAAAATCAATACTCTGTATTTGATTATAGCCCTTTACAACTAATCTTGCTTTATACCTATTATCTTCAACCCTTGGAATACTTTCCTTTTTCTTGAAAACTCATTTCCAACCAACAATCTTTTTTTTTGAAGGCAGCTCTACAAGAACCCAAGTTTTATTTTTATAAAGAGATTTAATTTCTTCATTCATCGCAATTAATCATTTGCATGAATTATCACAAGAAACTACTTCTAAGTAGGTAGAAGGTTTACCAACTCCATCTATTTCTTCTGTAATTGTCAAAGTATATGCGACCATATCTATATATCTCGATGGTGGTCGAATCCCCCTCCTTGGTCTATCTCTGGCTATGGGATATTGCTCCTCCTGGAAATTCATGTATCTCTACTGACTCTGACTGAGTTGTAGAAGAACTTAGTTGAGAAGGAATAGAACTACCGATCTCTATCTTCACCTACTTCTGTAGACTATCATTCTTACTTTAATCACAAATATCAAAACACTTCTTTTCTAAGGACAACATAAAAAACTCATCGAATGTAACATCTCTGCTAATTATAAATTTTGGGGATTTAGGATCTGGACACCATAATTTGTATCCTTTTACTCCAGAAGGATACCCAAGAAAAATACACTTTCTAGCTCTAGGCTTCAATTTTCCTTCATTCACATCCATGTATGCTAGATACGCAAAAATTTTTAAATCAAAGTAATTTGTAGGAGTACTTGACCAAACTTCTTCAGGAGTTTTATAATTAATAGCTACAGAAAGAGCACAATTGATAATATAGCAAGTAATAAAGATTGCCTCCATCTAAAAATCTTTTGTCAAACCTGTATTAGAGATCATACAGTGAGCTCTTTCTAAAAGAGTTCTGTTTATCCGCTCTGCCACACCATTCTGTTGAGGCGTCATCCTGACTGTGTGGTGTTGAACAATTCCTTCATGTTTGCAAAATTCATTGAATTCATCTGCACAAAATTCTAAGCCATTATCTGTTCTAAGCCACTTGCTCTGTCTTCCTGTTTGTTTCTCAATCATAACTTTTCATTACTCGAAGGCCAAGAAGATATCATTTTTCTGCTTCAAAAAATAAACCCAAACCTTCCTTGAATAATCATCAATGAAAGTCAAAATATATCTAACACCATTCTTGGACGAAATATATAAAGGTCCCCAAAGATCTGAATAAATATAATCCAAAGTACCTTTTGTCTAGTGAACTGTTGGTGAATTGAAGCTAGCTCTTTTTTGCCTTAAAAATATATAATACTCATATAAATCTATTGGTTCAGTATTGTGTCTATAAAGAAGACCTCTTTTGCTTAATATGGCTAAGCCTTTCTCACTCATATTGCCTAACCGTATATGCCATAATTTGGTAATGTCAAAACCAGATAAAGATGATGTAGAGACTGCAACAAAACCTGTAACTAAAGATCCTTGTAAAATATACAAACTACCAGACCTGTAAGCTTTCATAATCAGAAGAGCACCTTTACTAACTTTCAAAACTCCACCTTCAATTGAATACACCCAAGTGCCTCTAGAGTACCCAAAGAGATGAAATTCTTTTTCAAATCGAGAACACGTCTAACATCAGTGAGCATTCTCATAATACCATCATGCATTTTAATTCGAATTGTACCCTTAACCATAATATTGCAAACAGCATTGTTACCCATCAAAATAATTCCACCATTATAAGACTTATAAATGAAGAATAAATCTCTATTAGGACATATATGATAAGAACAACCCGAATCTAAAATCCATTCATCCTTAGACCTTGTTCTATCATCAGTCATAAAGAAAATATTTTTCATTACTCTCATCGTCTGTAACACTAGCTTCAACGGTTTCATTATTTTTCAGAATATTTTTCTCCTTATACTTTTCTTTATTTTTTAATTTAAAATAATAAGACTTAATATGCCCCTTTTTATGATAATAATTACACTCTAAATTCTTATGTATGGATTTAGATCTAACTTTAGATTTTTTATTTTCGGAGTCTCTCTTCTCTGATCTGCCCTTAGCAATTAAGCCTTCTGTTTGACTTCCACTACTTTTCTCAATTATATCCCTATCAATTTGTTCCTTATATTTTAAAGTATATTTAATTTCCCAATACGAGATTGTATCTTTCTATAAATTATAGTATCACAAAAATACTTAAAAGACTAAGGAAGAGAATATAATAATAATAAGGCCTGATCTTCATCATCTATTTTAACATCTATATTTGGTAAATCCATAACAATGGAATCAAATTTATCAAGGTGTGAGAGTATAGATGTACCTTCTGTCATCCGAAGCATATATAAGGATTTTTTTTAAATAAAGTCGATTCTTTACTGACTTCTTTATATACAAAGCTTTCAACTTCTCCTACATACCTTTCGCAGTTGTCTCAATGGTAACTTCTCAGAGAACTTTATCAGAGAGATTTAAAGATAATACACGATCTCACTTTTTTATCCATAGCAGTAAAATCTTCATCACCTAAATTCTCAGACTTTTTCTCCTTCCTTTAAAGAGCTAACTCAACTCCATCCTGGATTAGGATGGCCTCCATCTTGAGCTGTCATATTCCAAAGTTGACATATCGATCAAATTTTTCAACATGGGTCTTTATTATCGTCATCGTTGCCAAAATCTCGAAAGATCTTTGATACCAATTTGTTGAAAAAATATATTCCCAAAAAATTAACAAAAGAGATTTTAAACAACTAAATAACAAAACAAAAATAACAAGACACCAATATTTACGTGGTTCGTTCAATGTGACTTACGTCCACGGGCGAAGGCGAGCAAAATATTTTATTATCTTCAAAATAGAAGAATATAAAATTTAGGAGAGTGCTCCTAAACTTACAAATAAAAGAGAGCACAAAATTTTAAATTAAAAGGGCCCGAATTAACTTCAAAGATCCAAATGACTTATAGCTCTAATTTTACAAAAGACTCAAAGCCCAAATACTCTCAATTTCTCCACACTCTTAAAACCCATCAAACCCCTCCTATTTATAGTCTGAGGAAGGGGAGTAATAAGCTTAATTACTCCAAGTAGAATGAATGTAAGGCACCAATCCCAATAATAACATATAAACAAATCAATTTTATTATACAAGATGTGGCTATTCCTATATTGAATACATTATATGAACTATAAGCATCCATACAGATTTGATAATGATGTCTTAGGTTAGAGGATTATATTGCACACTAGTATAATCTTACTATAAATCATTGACTACTTGTTTACCATATAATTTATTATTCCTTAATCACATTAGAAAAATAATTCTCTAACTATTAATCCCTACTAATACCCTTATGCATGACTTTCATTGTCACCCACACTAATATTATCTCATGACATTCATTAATGGTATTTAGTATGCTTATTTTACAATAATACTTCTCAATAAATACTATTTCTGTAAGAAATGGCTTTGATAATTTTATTTAACTCTTAAATGAATTATCTGGACAATTCATATACATACTTTATCTTATTGTATGAAGTGATAAAAGAAACATCATACATATATAAATAAAGAATACTTTCTTTTATTTATTTATAAAAGTAATACAAGATGATAAGCCCTAAACAGATAATAAGAGTGATTTTTAGGATATACACTAATAATCTTTCACTTCCACTAAAGTCATTCACTGTTGTATCTCATATCCATCTTTTCAAAATAATGGTCTAGCTATTTCAGTATTTCACTTTAGTTAGTTGATCAACTATATTATCTATTAAAAATATTTTCTGTATAAATATCTCTCCAACTCTAGCGAACTCTCTCAAAATATGATATTTATACCGAATATGTTAGACTTCTAATATACTCGAGATTCTATTACCTATATAATAGTTGTAGTATTATTATAGAATACGATTATCTAATAATTCATGCTAGGAATGAAACTTAGTTCAGATAATATATCAGTAATATGTTATCTATATATAATATGAAAAACAAGATAGGATGATCTTTAATCTATTTATAAATATAAGGTTCATTTTTTTTAAAGCAAATGATTTGATCACCTCATTAAATTATATATTTCAGTTACGAGAAGCTTACTTCAATTCATAAATGGATCAATATAACTTATATACCTTATTTTATTTATGAAACCCGTCCTTTAGCATTTGGGTATAATAGTAAATCCCTCAAGAGTGTTCGTGCATGACTTTGTGTTTAAGATATGCACGAGAGGGA
>JAVXUL010097571.1:0-20687 GCA_035590515.1 Trichilia minutiflora | reverse complement strand
AAATTAACTGAAATTACAAACAAAGTACATTTTATATCAAAAACTAGAAATATGCATAAATGGAGAGAGTTAATCATGCTTTAAGTGTAAAATGATAAATTTAACTCTTAATACACATACACTTTTATGTACTCATCAATCGGTGAAGATTCTATCCTATTAAGACTTTAATCAAGCTTAAGGTAAGTGACTTAACTCATATCAAGCATAAATCTAAGGGTTTGATGAATTATTTTTCCTAGAGCTTACTATATATACATGGATCTGATGGGATAATAGATGATTTGAGAGATCAAGTTAGAATAAATGAATTTTACATGTTATAATAAGGTTGCCATAAGATTTCATTTGGTGGAAATCGACTAGAGAGATTTGTATCATGGGTATAACCATTTCATACATGTGTTGTGTTATTATATTTAAGGTATATAAAATAATGAGATTGTTTATTAAACCTATAAAATTGCCTCTGGTAACCTAAGTGAAGAACTCTTACAACATAAAGATTAATAAGAGGAGTACATACCATCCCTACATATGTGTAGATTTTATATGCTTTCATTTATTGTCAAATGTCTAAAATTTTAGAAGTTTTAGATGGTTTCAAACAAATAAGTATGGTTTTATATCTCTTGTTTATTTGTAAATTTACGTATGGCTTGTGTTTGACATCGGTTGACATGTATATGAAGCCAGGAGGCTAGTTATGATATAATGATCATTTTATAAACAAAATGGTTGATGATTTATGATAATATGACACATGAGATTTGACATTGATGATGTAATGATTTGATTTTATGATGAGATTGTCAAAAAGCTAGATGATTTGATTTATTATATGATTAAATGGTCACTGGGCCATTTGTAGCTATAAGGTTAGTAACCTAGGGGTAAACCAAGAAAGTGACCATCCTAAATGAGTGGTGCAATAGTAAGAATTGTATAAGAGACATTTGATCTAATTTGTGATAGAGTAACCCATTAAGTCAAAATATCAAGGATAGATACATGGTGAAAAAGATTTGAAATGACTTAAAGATTTTATATGTTTTTTATTTACATATTTATATACACTCACAGAGTATACAATTGTATGCTCACCACCTCACACCTCAGTTTCAGATAAACTAAAGGATAGCTAAGTAGTCAGGTGGTGGTGATTGCATAAACATTAAAGATCTCAAGTGTATTCTTATACTCAAATCACAACTTTATAATTTGAGTCTATTGAGGATGTGTAACTATTTATATCATGTACTTATTTCTAAGATTTGTAAATGAGTTTTATGAAAATATATATTTTCTATATTTTTATAAACTGAACGATTATTTCCTTATGGAATAATGTTTTTAAAAAACTCGAAGAGGCATATTATTATTATAATGATGAATGAATGAGGATGATATTGATTTACAAATGAGTTAAGATTTTAGATTGATTGAGATATCCTTGATTTGAGATGATTAAAATGATTGAATTGGCTTGAAATAAATATTTGAGAAAGTTAAAAGTATTTATTTATATATTATAAATAGGTACCATAGATGTTTTATAAGTACTTTAGGTATGTTTAGGCTTTAGGCTGTATCTCAAGAACTTGTGATAGTTGCTATGTGTAAACTCCATAGGTAAGGGCATGATAGTAATATTCATAAAGACCAAGATTTCTTATAATATTCATATTTCAATTGATCAGTATGAAAATCGTAGGGCATTATTGAAGGCTACAGATAAGCAATTTATGTCTTTATATTAAACATTAGCTAGCACCTTAATAATAAAATTTTCATCCCTAAAGTTTACTACAATGATAAGTGTGTGTGAGTACATTATAAGAATGAAGGATATTTTGGCTCAACTGAAAACTCATAAAGTTGATATATTTGATAATTTCCTTGTGCATTATATATTAAACACCTTACCACATCAATATGAACCCTTCAAGATATTTTACAACATAGATAAGAATAAATGGTCAATTAATGAATTAAGATCACGTGAGTTCAAAAGGAAGGTTGACTAATTCCAAAATTGGGTGAAAGTGTATTTGTAACAATGCGAGAAAAGAACCAAAATAGAACCAAGCATCAAAGAAAAGGTAAAATACTAATCCAAGGCACTAAAACTAAGAAGAAATCCTGAGTGTTTCTTTTGTAAAAAAAAAAAAAAAAGAATACATAAAGAAGGATTGCATCAAGTTTCAAAAATATCTTAGGCACAAAGGTAATTTAATCTCATTTGTTTGTTATAAACTAATATAATTAATGTTATTTATAATACATGGTGGATTGTTTCTAACTCTACAATCTATATTTTAAATACCTTGTAAGGTATAAGAAACCTAAAAAAGCCAATGCAAAGTAAACAATACATCTATTCAGAAAACAATGTGTTCATATGTAAAATCTATTTGGACATGTATTTTAACTTCAATTAGTAGTTTTTAATTATATTATATTATTAGTTTTTCTAAGAATTTAATTTTGATTTCAAGATTTGCATTCTTCGGATATTCCTTTTAATTTTTAAAAGTAAATTTTAGTTTATTTTATAAATCTAATCTTGTTGGTAATGGTATATTATCTGATAGCCTTTTCTCTATTAATTTGCAAAGTAATACCACTTCTGATACTATACATGTTTAAACTATACTAAAAGATGTGTTATAAATAAATACTCCTCTAAATTATGGCATTAGAGATTGAGATATATCTCTATAGAGAGAATAAAGACATTAGTAAATAATGGGGTACTTAATACTTTGGATTTTACTTATTTTAATACTTGTGTAAATTGTATTAAAGGAAAATATACCAACAAGTTTAAGAAAGATGCCAAAAGGAAATATAACATATTAGATATCATAGATATAGATATTTGTTGCTCAGAAATTAACGCAAATGGTCCGAAATACATCATTTATTTCATAAATAATTATTCACAATACATGTATCTTTACTTACTTTATAACAAGTATGAAGTATTAGATGTCTTCAAAGTTTTTAATAATGAAGTAAAAAAATAATACAATAAATAAATTAAGATCGTGAGATCAAATAGAGGTAGAGAGTTTTATTGTAGATATACTGAAGACGGACAAGTACCTGGTCTACTTGTAAATTTCTTTAAAAGAATGAGATAAGTGCCCAATATACTATGCCCGATTCTCCAAACTAGAAAGTTCTAGCAAAAAGAAGAAATCAAACTTAATAAACAGAGTGAAGAGTATACGAAGCAACTCCAAACTACTTGAGCTCTTGTGGATTAAAGCTCTTAAAACGACAGTGTATATATTAAATTGTGTTCTGATAAAGGTTGTTCCAAAGACACCATTTGATTTATAGAAAGGTTAAAAACCAAGTTTGCAAGATATACATATTTGGGATGGAAGCTAGACCTAAGGGTCTTCAATGGGTATTTTATTGGATATACTAAAAGGTGTAAAGGGTATAGATTTTAATGTCCATCTCACAATTCCAGGATTATAGAATCAAGAAATAAAAATAATCTCTTAAGAATGAATTGATTAGTAAGAGTGATTAATTCAGGACATTATTTCTAAAAAAATATTATATTAATGTATAACCTTTCATTTCAAGTGATAGAATGATTGTCATTCATAGTGCTCCTCAAGGTCAAATGATTGTTGAATATATCATCATTAAAACTTTGCAAATTATTGATAATAATCCAATAGATCAAATCATTGAAGAAATACTAAAAGTTATTGATTAACCAACTGAACAACAAGTTCCTCAAGAAAATATTGAAATAATACTATAGAGATGTCTTAGAGCAAAGAAATAATTTTTTTTAATTATTATATTGTATATCTTTGAGAATCAAATTGCACTATTGAGTCAAAAATAATCCTAAAACGTTTTCACAAGAAATAAGCTGTAATAAATCAAACGAATGATACGATACCATGAAGGATGAGATGAATGTTATGCCTTATAATGGAATTTGAGACCTTGTTTAGTTATCTAATGTCACAATTGCCACAATGTATAACCAATCTATAGTTATAAATAAAAAAAATACCCCAAACCCCACAATAATAAAACTATGCACTGGGTATGCAAAACGACTATATATTTGGAAAGAGTTTGGATATACAGTGAATTACTATTGGATACTATAGAGGAGCCTAGTAATTGGGACAGACATGTAAAGCTAAAAACTGTAGAGTAGTGAGCTAATAAGCTTGGTAAGTAGATTATGCAACCTATAATCCAAAATAGTTCGATAACATAACCAAAATATACATTAATTATATAATCACAGTATCAACCTGTATCAACATATACATATATATATACATCAGCCAATACATCTTATTTACAATGTATACACTTGTACCATAATATGTCATAACCCCAATAGGAATTAACAAAAACCATAATCTCTGTCTCGTTCTCTTTCTCATTATCACTTCTCATCTCATTCTATCCAACCCACATTCATTCATATTCATCTTAATCCAACCCTTATTCTAATCATTTTTCATCTACAACTTATATTTCATGATTTCAAGATCACTAATATATCATTCCAAAATCAATCATCAAATCTACTTGGCCTTGTTATGGCCCCAACCATTTATTCTCTTATATTGGATATGAGTAGCGATAATTCATTAAATTATCATGATTAATCCAAACCTAATTAAATAATATGTATGAACTAATAATCCATCCAAATCAAATAATTATATTCATCAACAATCATTCCAATCTAAATAAACACATAAATACAAGTATATATACCATCCAACATAAACCAGCATACATATTAATATCATTTATATAATCATACATATAACTCCATATCATGGTTACTTCATAAATATGAAACTAAGATAGCTCATTCAACTCTAATTCCACACAAGTACTAAATAAATCTATTCATTGCCATTCAACTTTCACAATAATCAATAAAAACATACAAATATATATATATATATATACACACACACACACACATACATACTTCTATTTAACTCTGTATATAAACTTATCATTCATACAACCATCTTTAACTCCATTTATACAATAAACCAAACCATATAAAAATCCCTTTTCTAATTTCCTAATTGAAGTGGTAATCTCAATCAAGTGTAATTTACCATACTACTACATTCTTAAGTCAACAAACGAAGGTAATACTTATTAGCTAACATTCTAAAATCAATAGACTAATTGAGTTTGAAAATATAATTAAATAAACAAAATTTAATTAGAAAAGTCCACTCATGTATTAGGAAGGGTATGCACTTTCTTTAATTCTCGCGTCACTTAGCTTCTCTCTTAAGTACTTGATACCTAATTACACATAGTACAACCACAAATAATATAGAATATAATCATGGTTCTCAATAATCCCTATTCTCTCTAAGCTCATTACCCGTAATAATAGGACTCTGATATCCTCATTGATTGTTGGGTCGTGGTCCTAATGCATAGATATCGATGTATGATCGATATCGAGTCCCACACCTATCTCTCTTAAGCCATCTCCCATAAGAATAGGTACCATGAATGCCTATATTCTATCTAAGATCGTAGCTAATAAGAATAAATACTTTAATACCCTAAATACCCCAATTCTTTTTAAGGTTGTAGCCCGTAATAATAGGTACCTTTAATATCCCAGATACCTCTATTCTCTCTAAAGCCATAACTTACAAGAATAGGTACCTTTAATACCCCGAATACTCCCATTCTCTCTAAGGCTATAGTTTCGCAAGAATAGGTACCTCCAATATCTCGAGTACCCCTCATTCTCTTTAAGGCTATAGCCACCAAGAATAGTTACCTTCATTATCTGTACACACATGTGATATACATTAACAATCATTTACAAAATATTTAATCATCATAATTCAATTAGAATTCATAAATGTCATAAGCATTATAAGACTAACGTCTATTTAGGATATCATTATCTAATTTAAAATCCAGATAATTGTTCAATATAAATCAACATATAATCTAAATAATAGTCACTTTGTTCATTAACCACATATATCAAATCCTCTTGCATAAAACATTATCATAATGCATGCTATGCTAATAAATTGAAATGAAAATAGTTAGAAACAAGTCCGCTAGTTGAGTCACATAAAGTTATTACTATCATAACGAAATTGACATCTTTATGTTTATTTAATAATATAAATAAATAAAGACCTCATGCCAAAAATCATAGTTAGCCTTTTGACCTCAACTATACATATATATATCAAAATAATGGTTCGTAAATCCCACAACTCATGTCATAAAATATCTCAAGTCATTCAGTATTAATACATCAATCAACACATCATTTATATATTTTATTGAATAATTGGTGTGCTATCTACAAGCCTTCTTATATTTTAGACAATTTCATACATATCATTATAAATTTTCATAATTCACTTATCAAATAAAGTATTGCATTGCTCATAGAAACATTCTTAATCATTGAATTCATAATATATCAACACCTATAATCACTTAGACACTTTATCGAACACTTGGTGTGTTAAGTATTTCTAAACCAATTCTGTTCAAATATTTCTAATTCTAATATACCAAATATTATAATCATTCAATAATACAAACTTAAGCTAACAATCTAATGTTATCATTGACCATAAAGCTTTCAAACTAAACAACCAAGATTTAACCAAATCGTGAACCTACCCTACATCACCCTCTTAAATTTATGCAAATGTAGGTTTTATATTGAAAAACTACTCATTAGTAGCTTATTCGGCCTTTACAAGGAAAAAATTATGGTTTCGGAGGCTTAATTGCCTAAAAAATCCATGTTTTTATCAAAATTTCAGTACAGTTTAGGTGTTGTTCCAATAATTTTTGGGTAATCTGTGACATGAATCTGATTCCCTCCCTTGACATGAATCCAATGACACAAACGGTGTATCAATCCGACGTGTACATACGAAATTATGGACAAAATACTAATATCTCTTTTTACTTTCTCTCTCTCCTCTCCTTTCTCTCTCCCTCCTAGAAAATGACACTAAAAGTCATATATATAAAGATTAGGGGAAAAGTTATCATTTTATAGATTACATGGGAGAAAAATTATCATTTCTCATCCCATTTCACATCACGACCTCTATTTTGCTCTTCGTCTTCATAGCGGACTCTATTTCTCACTTTTAATTTATTTTTGAGATTTTTAGCCCTTGTAAGTTCCTCCACATCATAAATTTCCATTTCTATCCATTTTCGATCATTTTTTGTCCGATTGTTCACAAAAAAAGTCATAACTCTGTCGTTCTTTACTCAAATTGAGGGCCATTTATGGCGTTGGACCCTGCACATTGTGAGTATATTTTTGCTCTCAAAACATATAGAAAACTATATTCTACAAGAGTGCTATTTTGGAAATCAGATTATGATTTTAGTCATTTAGCATAAAGGGTCATAACTTGCTCAATACTTATCCAATTCGAGTGTCGTTTGTGGCATGATAACCTAGATGTTACAAGTTTTCATCTGGTACCAACCAGTACAAATTTTGATACTATTATAGTAATCATATTCTAATTATCAAAATACTCCTGACCTATTTTTATTTACTTCACATCTCAATCAATACCCCAATCGTATATTTATACTTATCCCATAAATCTTAAAAACTTAACGTAGGTTCTACACTTGATGGTGTAAAAGTTATTAGATGTACATGGCTCTTCAAAACAAAGAAAGATTTATTAGACAACATTGAAAGATATAAAGTAAGACTTGTTGTTAAATGATCCACTCAAAGGAAAAATATAGATTATAATGAGACCTTTCTTCTGTATCTAAGAAAGATTCCCTTCATATCATTATGGCTATAGTTATATATTCTGATTTAAAGTTAGAATAAATGGATATAGAAATGGTATTTCTTATTAGAGATTTAGAGTAAAAAATTTATGTCAACCATTAGAAGATTTTTTCTCTAAAGATAGTAAACATTTAGTATACGAGTTTAATAAATCCATATATGAATTGAAACAAGCCTCCTGTCAATGATATTTTAAATTTCATAACGTTAGCTCTTCATTTAGGTTTATAGATCAATATATATACCAAAAGATTAGTAAGGGCAAAATTTGTGCTTATTTTATATATGAATAATATTTTACTTGCAACTAATGATAAGGACTAGTTATATAAGGTGAAATAGTTTCTCTCAAAAAATTTTAATATGAAGGATATGGATAATGCATTCTATGTCATTGGAATCAAAATACATAGAGATACACTTCAAGAAATTTTAAGTTTAGTATAGGAAACCTATATAAACAAGGTTTAAAGAGATTTCAAATGAAGGATTGTTCACCAAGTATAGCTCTAATTGTGAAGGTTAACAAGTTTAACTTAAACCAGTACCCAAGAAATGTTCTTGAAAGGGAACCAATGAAAAATGTTTCATATGCTTTTGTTGTCAAAGTTCTAATGTATGCTTTGGTCTGTACAAGGCTTGACATTGCATTTATTATTGGGATATTGGAAAAATGTTAGAGTAATCTAGGTACAGACCATTGAAAAGTTGTAAAGAAAGTGATGAGATACCTTTAAATGACCAAAGACTACATGCTTATATACAGACTATCTGAAAATTTAAAAGTGACTAACTATTCTAATGCTAACTTTATCGGATGTAATGATTCAAGAAAATCAACATCTGGATACATTTTGTGTTTGTTGGTAGAGTCATTTTTTGAAGGAGTGCAAAGCAAATTTTAATTTCTGCTTTCACTATAAAAGTAGAGTTCATATTATGTTTTAAAGTTACATCGCATAGTTATGGATGAAAAGTTTCACTTTTGGGCATAAAATTGTGGATTTCATTTTAGACCATTAAGATTATATTGTGACAATTTAACTAGAGCTTTATAACTAAAAACAATAAAAGTGTAGTCAAAGTAAACACACCGATATTAAGTATTTAGTTATAAGAGAATGTGTTAAGGAGAAGACAATAGTTATTGAACATGTTAGCACTAAATTGATAATTATTGATCCTTCAACTAAAGACGTGCTTCCATTAAAATTGAAGGACCATATAGATAGAAATGGACTTGTCTCTTTATATAATGCTATATTGTAAGAATGAATATTCATAAAATTCTATTTATGATGTTTTCTAATATTTGATTTTTTTTGTGTACAGATTTATTTATAGGAAATATCATTAAGTTTTGAACCTAAAATAAATATAAGGTTTATTCATTAAGTCAAATGGGTGAGCACTTAAAAGATATGATCCATTGTGACACATGAAAAATAATATTCAATATTTAGATAACCTATCATTATGATTCATTTATTATATTTCTTCTTATAGTGAATGATGAAATACATAGACCAAGTGGGATAATGTAAGAATGTGGCCTATGCAGTTTGCTGTAGTTGCATTCAGTTTCTAATATTTGCATATCATGACCATTAACTCCCATGTATAGCAAACTACCACCCATGTTCACAAAAACATCAACAACTTCTTGATGGAAGAAGTCTACAAGTAGGATGTTTAAGGTTCCTAAACCGACTAGTTTCGTTAAGAATTAATTATACTATCAAATTGACGTTAAAAACAGGTTAGAAACTCCTCAATTTGTTCTCAAATTTAGTAAAAAGTTTTATTAGCTGGTGGTGCAATTTACCACGTTTGTTTTTCATTTTAGTATTGTTAAATTAATAAAGCATATTTAGAATGTATATTAGTATTCTTATAATGCTTATTTTAGTTATTTTATTTTTAATTATAATTGAATATACATTGAATATATGAGTAGTGAAAATATATTTGTATTCACAAAATAACAACAAATTCTATCCGACCTCAGTTTAAATATTAGTTTTAAAATGTTTTGTCTTCTCAGTCTCATTGAATATGACTGAATATGTTCATTGATCATGCTGCAGTTCGATTTACTGTGAAAATAAGAATTCAAGAGATAGGTATTTACTCACACAAGAATTTTTAGGAAGTGATAAAATTTTGGCTGTGTGAAAGATGAAAATTAAAAAATAGAAAAAGATGTTGAATAATAACAAATACTCTTTCTGGGGAGTTTTCAAAAAAAAAAAAATTACGTTTATCTGCAGGATGTGGGTCAACATATATGTATATTTATAGGGCGTTTGTTACGTAATATAGACATGAAATTAGAATAATTTTATCCAAATATCATGTTTAACACCACTCCTAAGATTATACCATTTATCCCGAAAATTTATACGAGTGATAAATTATTCAAACTTATTTAAATTAAGTTTTTTAATCAAAAAATTATTTGATAATTATAATAAAAAATAAATTTTATATTACAATTTGTATTAATAAATTATAATAACTATTGTAAATAATAACATATTTTTATAATATAAAAACTTAATAAATTTTTATTAATATAACATTTATGATTTATATAAATTTTTTTATTTACATCATTTAAATAAATAATAATTAAAATATATAATTACAAATAAAAAGTTTTTATATCACTAAAAGTTGTGTATACGGAAACATTATGAAATAAATATATATTATTAAAAATTATAGAATATCTGTCACTTTCTGACAGATATTATTGAATACATGAAAGCATACTCTATAAATAAATAAATAAGAAAAACATATATTTAAATATTACAAATATATATATATATATATAAGTATGAATTTATTTTTATTTTGAAACTTATTTAATAAAAATGGAGTTAAAAACAAAATATATAAAAGCATGATACATTTTAATATATTTAGAACTATGGCTTATTATTTTTTTGAAAACCATTATGCTAGCCTCTTTTCTTGGAAATTACTCTAGTTAAGGGTAACTCCAAATCGATAGTAGGTTCTTATGCATATCAAACAATGATGATATCATAAAATTATTCATATATATATATGACAGCAATATGATCATTATATAAAAGGCATGCCAACTATTGATGTTAGCCTTCAAATAGTCACGTTTTGACACTCATGATTGTCCTCTACATAAATATGACTCCAAATGAGTAGTTACTTGGCATTAGATCACTCAGGTGGTCTCTTTGAGGTTCAACTTTAGGCTACCTCTTAACATGATCCATAGACAAGCAATCATTTGTCTCACCTAGATGTTAGATCACTTAGGTGACCACCTTGTAGTCTCTCCTAGTCTACCTCATAATCCTCTTACCTAGTTAGTCTCTACCTAAGTCAGCTCTAAGCTACTAACTTTGTAGCTATGGATTCAACCTCCTTGGTCATATCATCATAAAACCAATCATCTTCAAATCCAATCCAAGGCAAATAATCAATATCTTCATGAAACCACTTATAAAATCATCAAGTATAAAAATCATTATCAAAATCATTTTATAACAACATACGTGCTGAAATAAATATTAATATCAACATATCATTACCATATTAAGCATCTTCGCCTCAATTCATTTTAAATCACGCATAGAGGCCATTATTTATTTTTTTATAAAAATGAAATATATATATATATATAATTGTTAGTATTTTTCTAGAAACACAAATATTAATCGCAAGCGCACGGTGTCAAATTTGTAATGTAGAAAAAAAATTGTTGAGTTATTGATCCCACCGAGGAATGTGAGTGTTCTAAGTTAATTACTGCGATATGAATGAATTGATTCTATTCAGGAGACTCAAATAAATCCTATATTAAATTCAATTAAAAACTAACAATTGAAATAATTGACTGAGTTAAGTAAAAACTATAATAAAAACATGCTCAAGGTATATAACTACACCCAAGTATTTATCATTGCACTCGTTTATTATCATTAAATACAAATTATCTATTAACTAGGGGTTCAAGTTGATCTATTTCATCTTTCGAATCTCAACAAAATCAATATTCCACTACTCAAACTAATATTTCTATTGAACCTGAGTATGTGAAGTAAGCATTATGTGTAACTCTATTTATGTTACCTGGTGATTAATTATTTCTCAACAAATTAATAACTTTGTTGCGCCTCCGTAATCTAATAGAAAAACTCACTCTTTCAAGTGTCATTCATGCATTTATTAGGTTAGTTTAATAGCTAGTCAAACTATACATTAACAGTAGGAGCACAAATAGATAAAATTAATTCTTCGATAACAAACGAGTCCAATACAAAAAATACTACGGGTTCATCACACCCTCAAGCACAGGGTACTTTAGTCGACCATAATGGATAATTCAATAAAATTCCAAACCATGTTCAACAATTAAACAAACGAAGAACAAGAAAGAGAAGAATAAACTCAAGATGGACACTCGTTGTCTTCGTAATCTCTTCCTTGATCTTCAATCCTTTTGTCCTTGAACAAGGTGTTTTTAAATTCTCTACCAATCCTCTATGGTTACTGAAGTTCGTCCCCCTTAATTCCCAAGACGAGCCCTTTTTATAGAAGATTTGTAGGGCACCAGACTTTTCTGCATCATCTCATTGCAGCGAGGAAAGAATTCCCACTGTAGTGAGCCTATTTGAAAAATTCGTTGCAGCAAGTGAATGTTAACCGCTGCAGTGGCCTTCTCTGCAATCTCACTGCAGCGAGAGAAAATATTCCCGCTGCAGCGAAGACTTCTTCCAAGCTTTAACTTCACTTTCTTTGATGCCTCTCATATCTTCTTCTCGACTATTCACGAACTAGCTTGAATTGACCCATTTCTTGACAAATTAAACCAGATGGACCCTACATACAATAAACACGAAAAACATAGAAATACCTAAGAAAATAAACTTAAAACTAAGTAAAAATCATAGGAATAGATGGGTGATAAAATCACTCATCAAACTCCCCCAAACTAAGATCTTTGCTCATCTTGAGCACAACAAAACTAAAAGAAGATAAAAAAAACTAATCCATTTTTGTAAGCTCACGGTTGCATTTAGCATATACAACAAGCCTTTTAAACTCCTAGGATGCCCCTAGTGAACGAGTGAAGTCTTGTGAGCGTTTCCAGAGGATCTACCCACAAAATCCCAATCATAACTACCACACTCAGTAGGTGCACACACACACACAACAATTGAACACACAATCACACAAAAATAATCAAACAACCACTAAAACCAATCATGCAAATACAAAACATGATTTTTACTATTAATAAAACTCATGAAGTACAAATCCATCACATTGACGCCAAACTCAAAACTCGACCAAGTTTTCACGCTCCATTAGACTAGCATCGATTTTTTTTTCATTTTCTATCAAAACCCATGCCTTCAAAAAATTTAAATGAATCTAAAACCGATCTTACCTTTTACTCTACTCTTACTCATAAATGTCATGCAAAACAGAAATTTATAGACGTTTTACAAATTGAGCTCATTTGTTTCTAAGCTTTTTATTCCTTGTCTTAGTTTTAAGTAGCCTTTTTACGCGGATGTTAACATTTGTGATACCAACCGCCAATTACTCAGCATGTTAGAAACCTCGACTGCTTTGCATACTTTTATTTCATGGGTCCGTTTTACTTGAGTGTTAATATTGGTGATACCAACCTCCAGTTGCTAAGACCCTCGAAATATTGGAGTAGTTTTATTGCTTAGTTGTTGTTGTTTTTTGTTAGATACATACATACATCCATACGCTCGGGGTTTGCAATTGGCTCAATCAATTTCTAAATTCATCTCCGTTTTTCTAAGCATGCTTAAATTTTTTTTTTCAATTTGTCAACACTAGTCTACTTCACATTTCAACTTCGCTCATCTAAGTTTGACATCAATACATGGTTTACCTTCCAATTGTTCCATCAATAGTACTTATCAACACACACACATACATTCACTCATTCACACCAAAAACACAAATAATTCAATAAATAACGGTGTAATTTAAAAGTAAAAACAATAACAGAAAATGTAAGAGCAAAACAGAAATAAAACAACTTCACCCCTAAAATTAAATGAAAAGTGTGGTCGTCCACACTTTAATAAAACAAAAGAAGGGTACCTAAGAGACAAGATGATATCTCGTCTCCTACTCGTCATCCTCATCATCATCTGCCTCGTCATCATCCTTAACATCGTCATCCTCTACATCAGACTCGAAAGGCTGGAACTACGGGAGCTGGGGATATTGGGAAGTATCATGCCCTGCTCTGGTGAAGAAGAATAGCACCCAAGCCATCCAACGAACTGGTGATGTAAGACATGAAATGCTTCTGCTTTCGTGACAACTTCATTAGCGCCCTCTGAGTCTGACCGAGCTCTGAAGCAATTCCGACTAAGGAGGTTTTCTTGTCGGAGATCCATTTGGGGTCCAAAGGATGAAGGCTATTGCGATGTGCTGGAACCTATGGCCTTACCAATTCTTCCCATGGTGAAGATCGTAATAGGGGCTTTGGGCTAAAGCATTTCTGGACTAGTGGCCTTTACCCCAGCGACGAAGATGAGCTCAAAGATCAACGATGGAAAAGAGAGCCCCACCGTCGTGTTTTTCACTGAATAACTGATATTTGTGATACCCACCACCCCACATCTATCTGTTTCTGGTTTTTTAGGGCATATAACATGAAACCCCTTTCCCTATTGACCTCTATGAGGTGATATAAAGGGCTCAGGTGGGCACAAAGAAAATGGTGCCATACCTTCATGATTGGTGTCAACCACTTGATGAGGAAATTAGTACGCATCCCTCTCATAATTGTCCATAATACTAACTCACCGCATAAGTCTGCTGTTAAAACATCCAGGTCCATAGATTCCATTAAGTCCCCCAAGTCATCCTGAACAGGGGGAATCCGATATAATCTATTAATTGTATCCTTGACAAAGCGAATCGACTTCCCCTGTACCATGGAAACCTAATCATGAATACCTTTTGCATTTGCATAAAACTCTCTACTAGAGTCATCGATGCCGGCTTTGGTTGCTTCACAAAATTCTGCCAACCTCTTCTTTGAATCTCCCTTACTATCTCTGAGCACTCAGACTCCTAAAAAATCATCCCCCTTTCCTTCAAACCAGCCCTCTTTTTAATCGATTGTTCAAACTTTTTAGCCGCATCTTGGGACTGGAATCTCGACCGATCATACTCTTTTGGAGATTCACCCCGAGCCCTTTTCCCAATCGATTTTTGTTTTGGTATGTTCAAAGATGTTTGAATGACCAAAGTTTTTCGCAAGAGTCTACTCAAAAATCTCACACCCAACCATAAATCTCAACTCTCCACTAGTCTACAATACACAAACAACAAACTCTCCCCCAAACTTTAACTGACAAAATCGATCTCAAATTAAATCTCCAATGATGTCACCCAACCAAACCCTAGGTTTTCAAATATCCACAATCCTGGTACTAAAATTCAATGAAGAAGGGAAATAAATACGTACCTTTGATCCTTAGGAGGAAAGAAGTGTTAAACCTTGACGACAGAGCGAGATTTCAGAGAAAATAGTCAAAATCTCTTTGTGATTTTGCAAAAAATGTTGCGGGATAGGGATTGGTGTGTTTAAAAATCCCAACGACGCTGTAGCGAGAGGCTCTAGGAAGTTTGTTGCAGCGAATACTTTTTTATCTCGTTGCAGCGAGATTCTCTGGAAATTTCGCTACAAGGTTTTTTTTTTCTTCTCGCTACAGCGAGAGTCTCAAAATTTCTTTTGCTGTAGCGGGTAATTCTTTCTCGCTGCAGCAAAGATCTCTAGAAAGTTTGCTACAGTAGGTGTGCTTTCTTCGCTACAACAAACCTAGAGTTCTTCTGACTGCTTCGATTCTGCCTTGGCTTTCTGCACTATCACACAAAATTTATACTAAAACCAATTAAAGTACATTAAGTCAATTCTAAACATAAAATAATTACATAAACTAAACAAATGTTGGGTTACCTCCCAACAAGCGCTAGATTTAACGTCCCCAGCCGGACTTGGCCAAACTATTGTTACTCTGGGTTTTCGAGCTTATAAAGCTTCTTCTCCTGTTCACGCCCTTCATTTCCATGGTAATGCTTTAGCCTCTGACTGTTAACTCTGAGCAATTGCCCTTCATCATTCTCAAGCTCGATAGCCCCAAATGGCAACACCTTTTTTATGGTGAAAGGTTCATGCCATCTAGACTTGAGCTTTCCTGAAAATAACTTCAATTGTGAGTTGAATAAAAGGACTTGTTGGCCAGCAGTGAAGGATCTTTTTAAAATGTTCTTCTCATGCCAGCGCTTTGTTCGTTCCTTGCAAATTCTTGAGCTTTTATATGCTTCACTCCTAATCTCTTCCAACTCGTCAAGTTGAAGAAGTCAGTGATTTTTAGCTCTGTAGAGGTCAAAATTCAACTTCTTCACTGCCCAATATGCTCGATGCTTCAATTCTATTGGCAGGTGACATGGCTTCCCAAATACTAGTCTATACGAGGACATTTTGAATGCTGTTCTATAGGCCCATAATGCATCGTCAAGCTTGATTGCCCAATCCTTCCGATTTATATTCACAATCTTCTCAAGGATTTGCTTAATCTCTTGATTTGATATCTTTGTTTGACCATTTATTGAGGATGGTATGCAAGTACAATCTTGTGCTTAACCCTATATCGACTCAGCAAGGCGTTGAATAGTTTGTTACAAAAATGGGAACCTTTATCACTGATTATTGCTCTCGGAGTCCCGAATCTTGTGAAAATGTTCTTTTTCATAAATTTCAGCACCACCTTGGCATCATTAGTCATAGTGGCTATAGCTTCCACCCAATTGGACACATAATCAACTGCCACAAGAATGTATTGCTGACCAAATGATGATGAAAACAGACCCATAAAATCAATCCCCCACACATCAAATAGTTCCACTTCTAACATCCCAGTTAATGGTATCGCATTTCTTTTAGAAATGTTCCCCACTCTTTGACACCGATCACAACCCTTAATAAATTAGAAGCAATCCTTAAATAGGGTTGACCAATAAAAACCTGATTGTAGACCTTCGCTACTATTCGAGAAGCACCAAAATGTCCTCCATACAAAGAAGAATGACATCTGCTCAGAATTTGTTTTGTTTCATCCTCAGCCACACATCTACGAATCACTCCATCTACACATTTTTTAAATAACAATGGTTTATCCCAAATATAATTCTTCACATCATGCATCAACTTTCGCCTTTGTTGATATGTCCAATCTGGTGGTAGTACTTTACACGCTAGAAAATTCACAATGTCAGCATACCAAGGCAATGGAGTGTGGATACTAAACAACCTTTCATTTGAAAATAACTCTTGAATCAGTGGTCCTTCCTCTACTTCTAATTCTAATCGTGACTAATGATCTGCTACTACATTCTCACTGCCCTTCTTATCATAAATTTCTAAGTCAAATTCTTGCAGCAATAAAATCCATCTAACCAATCGAGGCTTTGCATCTTTCTTTGCAAACAAATACCAAATTGCTGAATGATCAGTATAGATAGAAACTTTTGATTCCAGAATGTAAGCTTGAAACTTTTCAACTACAAACACCATCGCTAACATCTCTTTCTCTGTGGTAGTATAGTTTAGCTGAGCTTCATTCATCATACGACTTGCATAATAAATTGATCGAAACATTTTATCCCATCGTTGGCCAAGAACTACTCCAATAGCAAAATCACTGGCATCGCACATAATTTCAAATAGTTTTGCCCAGTTTGGAGTAACTAATCTCTCCTTAATCTTCTTAAAGGCTTCTTTACATGCATCATCAAATTTAAAAATCGTATTTTTCTTGAGTAAATTGCAAAGAGGCTTCACAATCTTCGAGAAATCCTTGATAAATCTACGATAGAAACCTATATGCCCCAAGAAACTCCGAACTCCCCATACATTTACTGGTGGTGGTAGTTTCTGAATCACAGACAACTTAGCTTGATCAACCTCGATCCCTTTTTTAGACACTAAATGGACCAATACATTACCATCCCTTACCATGAAATGACATTTCTCCCAATTAAGCACTGGATTCGTATCTTCACTTCTTTGGAGCACCCTAGATAGGTTATGCAGACAATCATCAAAAGATGTTCCAAATACTGAAAAGTCATCCATAAAAACCTCCATAACAACCTCAATGAGATCAGAAAAGATGGCCATCATGCATGTCTAAAATGTCGTTGGTATATTGCACAAACTAAATGGCATTCATCTGAAAGCAAATGTGCCATACAGACAAGTGAAAGTTGTCTTCTCTTAATCTTCTGGATAAATGGGGATCTGATTATAATCGGAATAACCATCTAGAAAATAGTAAAATTGGTGCCCAGTAAGCCTATCCAATATTTGATCTATGAATGGCAATGGAATGTTGTCTTTTCAAGTCGCCTTATTAAGCTTTTGATAGTCAATGCAAACTCTCCATCTCGTCATTGTTCTTGTCGGCACTAACTCATTCTTATCATTTTTCACTACAGTAGTTCTACCTTTCTTGGGCACCATTTGCACTGGACTCACCCATTAGCTATCTAAGATGGCATAAATAATTCCAGCATTTAACAATTTTAATATCTTTGCCTGAACAACTTCCTTTATAGCTGGATTCAGTCTCTGTTGATGCTCAATGGTTGGCTTGTACTCTTCCTCCATCAATATTTTATGCATACACACAACGGAACTTATACCTTTAATGTTTGAAATGGACTATACAATGGATGATTGATGTTTCTTCAGAACCTGTAACAGCCTTACTTCTTGCTCTTGTTCTAATAATGATGAAATAATGACTGACAATGTGGATTCCTCACCTAAAAAAGTATACCTCAAATGTTTAGGAAATTGCTTCAAAAATAAAACTGCAAGGGTTATTATAGGTTGAATCAGTTCCTTCTTGCTATCCCCACTTGTTTCAAAATCATTTTTAATTCTTCAAGCATGAACACTCTATTTTTTTTCTCCTTTCTGCACTTCACCAAATAAAAACCCATATTTAGCTGTTGGAAGATCTTCTTACGCATATTCGATGTTACCAAACAATGTTCCAATGAATCTTTAGATGAAAAATAAAGAAATATGGCTTCTACAGCTCTTGATATCACATTTGCCCTCTTACAAGATTGGTCTTCATCTAGAAATTTTAGAGATTGATAAATGTTGAATTGCACTTCTTCATCATTAACCCACAAGGTTAGGTTCCCTCTACGAACATCTATAAAAGCTCTTCCTATAGTTAATAATGGCCTTCCAAGAATGATGGGGATCTCTCTATCCTCTTCCATATCTAGTATCACAAAATCCATAGGAAAAATAAACTTGTCCACTTTGACCAAAACATCCTCAATTATTCCTCTGGGAAAAGAGAGAGATCGATCTGCCATTTACAACGAGATGGTTGTGGGTTTTACTTCTCTTAACCCTAACTTTTTAAAGATAGAAAATAGCATTAGATTGATGCTAGCACCAAGATCACATAGAGCCTTCTCAAAAGGTGAATCACCAATAGTACATGGGATAGTGAAATTACCCGGATCTTTGACTTACTGAGGCATTTTTCTTTGCAAAATGGCACTACACTCCTCTGATAATTTAACCATTTGATGATCTTCTAACATCCTCTTCTTAGATATCATCTCCTTCATAAACTTTGCATAATTAGGTATTTGTTTCAATGCCTCTGCCAATGGTATATTGATGTGAATTTTCTTTAAGATATCCAAAAATTTCTGAATTGCTCATCTAATTTCTTTTTCTAGAGCCTTTATGAAAAAGAAATTGGTGTAAGCCTAATTGGAGGATTTTTTGAAAACAAAGATCTAAGCCTATTATTCACCTCTGCTGGTGTCTCGACTTCTTTTTCAGAATTTTCAGCTTCAAATCTTTCTTCAGATTTCTCCTTATCTTCAATAGGTTGTGCAACTTCCTTCTTCGGTTTCACCTCTACTTCCTTCCCACTTCGTAGGATGATAGCCTTACATTAATCTTTGGGATTCTTATCTGTATCACTAAGAAACTTGCTGGTTGATTGATCTTTAATGGCCTTCGCAAGTTAATTGATCTAAACTTTCATGGACTTCATACTTGATCCCATATTGCTGTAGTGAGTCTCAATGCTCTCAATTATTAACTCATTCTTATTAAACCTCCCTCTAATCTCATTAATAAATGTTCTCATAAGATCTTCCAAGGACAGTTTCTTCTCAGCTTGATTTTGCGTAAAACCAAAAGGTGGTTACAACATGTTTCTAGTGTTACCATATGAAAAATTCTTATGATTTCTCAATCCAGGATGGTGTGGGCAAATTGTTGCTTCTGAAGTTGAAGTTTCTATTGTTGACATATTGCACTTGCTCTTGATCATCTTCAACTCTAGAATATGATGTATTTCCCATAACTCCTGACTCCTTGCTTGATGACGGTGGTTCACTTGTCACAGTAGAAAGTTTGTTGGTGAGGCCTGAAACTTGTGCTGGTAAAGCCACAATTGGATCCACTTCATGTACACCAGCAATTCTCGTCTGATTTGGCCCATGATAATTATTGGAAGCCATCTCTTCAAACAACAACTGAGCTTCCTCTTTGTCTTGGACAAAAGTATAGCTCCGACTGCTACATCT
Source organism: Trichilia minutiflora (assembly GCA_035590515.1). Lineage (NCBI taxonomy): Eukaryota > Viridiplantae > Streptophyta > Magnoliopsida > Sapindales > Meliaceae > Trichilia > Trichilia minutiflora. The sequence goes on along the minus strand of JAVXUL010097571.1, from coordinate 148 downwards.
ACAATGGTTCTTGTGTGCCCATTTAACCCATTATAAAATAACTGAATTTGGAACCAGTCTTGATACCCATGCTGTGAACATCGTCTTATCAAATCCTTGAATCTTTCCTAAGCTTCAAATAATGGCTCACAGTCCAATTGATGAGATT
>JAVXUL010097553.1:0-20691 GCA_035590515.1 Trichilia minutiflora | reverse complement strand
TTCCACAATTTGTTACACCATTGCCGATATCCAACAACTCTTTGGATATCTAAATTTATTTTATCAGACTGAAAAGATGAGTTGAAAAAAAAAAAATTTAGACTCTTGAATACAAGTAACTCAGAGGGAATATAAAGATTTAGGTTGCAGACTAGAATCATGAAGAATTCAGTCGGTAGAAACATGAACCTGAGCCGTGTATGAAACAAGTGCAAATCGAAGAGCATCTGCACCACATTCAGTGATACCATTAGGGAAGTCAGTCTTCTGTCCTTTTTTTGCGATGTCCAATTCTTTAGGATCCAAATTACCATCCTCCAACCGTTTGTGAAGACCTTCAAGTGTAATCCCATTTATAACTTCAAGGGGGTCCACAACATTTCCCAAAGATTTTGACATCTTACGCCCATGTGCATCACGGATCATTGGATGCAGATAAACCTGAAAGGTATAAAATGCATTTTAACAGATCTGCTTCACATTAACATAGACGGCAAGCAGGTCATAAAAGTATTCTTTTCATTTATTTATGTGTCAACACTGAAAAACTTGACAGAGTTTTAGAAGGAACAACTCCATGCCCTCCTTACTTTATCACCTCAAGTAAGGAAATATGATACTGTTAGAGTGTACGTATTAGATGAGTTCAGCAAATGCCAAAAGTGAGCTCACTGCCCAATAAAGGATCATGGAAGCAAATTCATACATTGGTATAAGTTCTGAGGATACTTTTATCATCAGTCCAAATATAATGTGGCATTGAATAATCACTACGGCAGGTGCTCTGCAACTATCGTTAGACAGAACTTTGTTGCTAATAAATTCCAAACAAAGACAATTTACAGTGCTAAAGATGCAATTATTTTATTGATTATGTCATTGCAGAGATATTTAATAGAAAGTCTTGCAACATTGTGTGACAAACACTATTGAATGACATTAATTTTGGCAGGGTTTAAAAAAACATTAATCATGTCCCTCCTGTCTTCAACAAGCAAACCTCAATTGGTGCAAAGGAGTTTTATTAATTATAACAAATTAATATAACAGGCATAACAAGCCTTGTCTCTCAAAACATATTCTATGCAACACACACACATAGGCAAAAAAAATTTAAAAAAAGAGAGAGAGAGAGAGAGAGGAAGAAGAAGAAGAAGAAAGGAAAGAAAAGAAAAGAAAAGAAAAAGAGAAAGATACCTCAATAAAGTATGACAAATGAATAAGCATACAAGTCAAGGTCCTACCCAGAGAAGATTTAATTACTTGAACTAATGAATTAGAAAAGTCAAATTATCATAAACAATATTAGACTCACATAGAGCATCCATATAACAACTGCAATAATAAAGGAAAAACATATCTTTTACCTAATATTTTTCAGATCACATATAATCAATCAAATAGCTTCTCAGAACTAAACTATGAAAAAAATTGAGCTCCACATGTTTGCTTCCTGTGTCTTAAGGAAAGAAAAGCAAAAATAAATCAGTTGTTATCTTTTAATAAAACTTCTTATCTTTTACCTCCATATTTCTACAATAAAGAATGAAAACAAGCCATATTTCTACATCCAACTAAATTAAAAAAAGAAAAAGAAAACATAATTCAACCACTTTCTACAAAACTTTGGAAACTCATTCTTGGTAAATAGTACACTAAATACAAAGGCTACATTCAATAGTCATTAGCATTAGCTTTCACTTACCTTCCTGAAAGGTACATCCCCTCCCAATTGAATTCCTAGCATTACCATCCGGGCAACCCAGAAAAACAGAATGTCATGTCCAGTCTCAAGAACAGAAGTTGGATAAAATGTCTTTAAATCATCAGTACCATCCGGCCATCCCAACACCGATAATGGAAAAAGACCAGAAGAAAACCAGGTGTCGAGAACATCAGGATCTTGACACATTTCAAACTTCTTTCCAGAAAATGTTTTACTAGCCTCAGCTAATGCTTCTTTCTCATCTCTAGCAACAATCCAGTGGTCATTGTATGACCCCAGTTCCTTCAATTCATCATCTTCTAATGTGACATACCAAGCAGGAATTTGGTGACCCCACCAGAGCTGCCTTGAGATACACCAGTCACGTATGGCTTCAAGCCATCTGTGAAATTCAAAACTTGGAATCAGCAAAACTAATCTTGCAGTTGTATCGACATAAAATTATAACAAGGTAAAAAAGCAAGACAAAATTTCCATTATAAAAACAATCAACACTCGATTAATTAGCCACACTATTGTATGGATCACAGCTAAATTTCACTTAAGTTTCAGACAGATGAAACTTATCACTCATTACTTTTGACACCATTGTTGAAGTCAACATACTACAAATTTGAAAATATCTGCAAGAAAACATATTCAACCACAATCTCCAATCAGAAAAAACATGCAAAAGGCAAAATCAGAAGAGCAGAATTCTCCCCCAATAGCCTGATTACATCATCATTAATGCAGAAGAAAAGTACGATGACAACAGATAACCTTCTCCATTCAGCAGTATATTGTTTAGGGATGATCTCAAGCTTCCTATTTTCAGCATCCATAACAGCATCAAGAGCTTGAGTTGCCATACTTTTGCAGTTAACATACCACTGGGGTTTTATCATTGGCTCAATAACATCATTGCTTCTCGAACAAACACCAAGGCGCATCTCATTGTCTTTGGCACCTCTATACAACCCCTATACGTAAGAAAGAAGAGTACTTTAAAAATGTATCAAATATAGGTTAGACGAATAATAATAAATGGTGTGGCAATAATACCTTCTTCTGTAATGCTTCAGTCACAGCCTCACGCGCCTGAAAACGTGACATCCCCTCAAAGTCAGGACCACCATTACTATTTATTTTCCCATCATCAGTAAAAATGTTTATAAATTCAAGATTATGTCGCTTGCCAACTTCAAAATCATTTGGGTCATGGGCTGGCGTTATCTGTAAAAACATATAGGGAAGACTGTAAAATATTGGCATACTTAAAAGCGCATGACCAAAAAAAAAGTTACTTATACAAGCCCAAATCAAATGTGGAAATTCTTACCTTAACAGCTCCAGTCCCAAAATTTGGATCAACAAGAATTGCATCACAAATAATAGGAAGTTTTCTTCCACTAAATGGATGAATGGCAGATTTTCCATGAAGATGACCGTACCGTGTATCCTCAGGATGTATAGCAATGGCACTGTCACCAAGCATTGTCTCCACCCTAGTCGTAGCAACAACAATCTCACCTAGTCTTCCTTCCAACGGGTAAGCAAATGATGTTAAAACGCCAAATTCCACTTGCTTTTCATAACCAGGAACATTTCTGAGTGTCTTCTTTTGGATGTCAATATAATCTACCTATAAACACCATGTGAATTCCAAATTACGCACAAGACAATCCAATAACTAGGACAACACTTAAAGTAAGAGACTAACCTCAATATCAGATATAGCTGTTCGTAAGACACAATCCCAGTTCACTAGCCGAAGATCCCTGCAAAAGATAAGTAAAAAAATTAAAGCAACTGTTGCGATGTCAAATGTGAGTGTGTGATGTGAAAAAGTCCCATATTAGAAAATTACAAGATAAATGAGTAATATATAAATAGAGTAAACCCCTAGACCAAATGCCTTAAGGTTTTGGGTTGGAAGTGGTGTTCAAGTTTATGAATATATTCACTCATTTAGGCTATATATGTTCTCCTTGAATTTTGGACGGGCTTCCTCAGTCTCTACAAATGGCATCAAAGTCGATGGTTCGGAAGGGACACGATTATGAAGACGATGGTATACGTGTATTCTCATGGTTACTGCCATCATGAGAAATGATGAAGAGCTATGGACTTCCAAGGAAGATGGCTTAAGGAGGATGGTCCAAAAAGAGTGGGTTAATTCAAGATGGAATTGTAAGGCGCATACTTCGGGTTGGGCTTGATAAGAGTATGGGCTCTTGAAAATACCGTGATACTCGAACAAAAAGAAAGAAAGTGGTTGTTGCCGTCATGAGAAATGATGAAGAGTTATACTCCCAAGGAAGATGGCTTAAGGAGGATGGTCCGAAGTGAGTGGGTTAGTTCAAGGTAGAGTTGTATGGCGCAGACTCCGGGTTGGGTTTAGTAGGAGTATGGGCTCTTGGAAATACCATGATACTTGAATAAAAAAAAGAAAAGCTTCCGTCCAAAGGAGAGCAAATAAGGATCAAATTTAATGTGGAAAAGACTTACACTTGAGGGAGAGATTGTTGGGATGTCAAGTGTAAGTGTGTAAAGTGAAAAAATCGCACATAGGAAAGTTACAAGACAAATGAGTAATATATAAATAAAATGAACCTATAAACCCAATGCCTTAAGGTTTTGGATTAAAAGTGGTGTTTAAGTCCATTAATGTATTCACTCATTTGATCTACTTCCTAGATTTTGGGCGGACTTCCCCGATCTCTACAGCAACCTCCTCAAACTGAACACAATGGTATAAACCAAAATAAAGATTTTTTTTATCCAATAGTAAAAGAGTGAGTTTTAAGGGGACCTTGTCCATTTAACATCAGAACCTTTCCTACAGGAACTTTAACTAATCTCAGGTATTATAGACTCAAGCCTTTCCTACAGAAACTACTAATTATTTATAAAAGAAGAAAAGAAAAAAAGAGCTTGACATTAACAGATTAGTTGGAAATACCTAGAATTTTTAACACCTAACACTATCAATCTAGCAAAAATGAAAAGAACTCATTTTTAACACCTAACACTAACATTATCATCCAGAACTCATCATAATTAATTGAAGAGAAGGAAAATGGAAATAATATGTAAATTTTTTTTTGGAAAATGAAAACCATGTGTATGTTCAATCTTGAAAACCATCTAGACATCATTACAGCAGGAAGCCATAAAAGCCACAAAATACAATTTAGCCACTGAAAATTGATACCAAGTGTCAATAAAAGCAAACAAAACCTATTCTGTGTGTGCCTACAAAAAATTTTCGATAATCTTTTCAACAGCATAAATGACAGAAATTATACAAACGTCAAAAATAATTTTCCAAGCAAACTTACCTATATATGAGACCTTCATTATATAATCGAACGAAGGCCTCTATCACAGCCTTTGACCTCTGGTCATCCATTGTAAAGCACTGGAAAATTAAAAGCGTGAAGACAGAAGAAAAAATCTTAATCATAGAGAAATAAAAAATCTAAAGAAGTAATTAAACAAGCACAGAAACCATTGTAGAACAGTAAAGATAGTTATATTTTCACCTCACGGGACCAGTCAAGAGAAGCACCCAACCGACGTTGTTGTCTTAAAATGGTACCTCCATACTCATCCTTCCACTTCCAAACCTTTTTACAACAACATCATCAAAAGCTTAGACAGTTATGATGACATAGGAAATTCATTATAGAACAGTCAGTATATCAATAGGCTTAAACTAGGAATAAGCATATGACAATAGAAATTCACCTCAGACACAAACTGCTCACGACCAATGTCATGCCTAGTTAATTTCCGTTCACGCATTAGCTTCTTCTCTACAACCACCTACCAAATGGCAACCAAATATTCCAGTCAGACAGAAACATGTATTTGAAGATGAAACATATTAGTGGAGTTGAATAACAACAACAATAATTACAAGGATGACAATATCAACAAAAATAACACAAATAAGAAAAATGAAAATCACTGGGCTAAAATAGTCAAGATTTTGATTTTATTTCGAGCATGTGGAGTAAATTTGGTCATGTAATTAATACAGGACTACTTAGCAGACCCATGATCAAATACATGGGGCTTTGTTGTCTGCTCTTAGTTGCCACAGAGACCCATGTAACTATTTTGCACATTAGCAAGGTAATTCATTAGATATAGAAACTCAGATTCTGTTGATTAGCAGAAAATAACACTATACATACTACATAATCTAATGGTAAGGGCTACAGTACCCAAAACATCTTAAACATTAATGGTTTTTTATTCTTCTTGGCATATACAGCAGGGGACTTTACACTCAGAGTAGTTTTGGTTCATTATTGGAGCAGAATTTTGGATCAAGTCTGTCAAAGGCTCACCAAACAATGTATACCCAACCTACTTCAATGTAGTTCATTCAAAGCGTAGCAATTTCTAGTGTCTAAATTCACAAACAGGTTATAGTTATGTAGCATATTTAAAGGGACTTACAAGATCAACTGGTATAGTATAAATTATGCACAACACGATAGATCAGAAACTAGACCATGAGTGGGACATGACATGCAACAGTCCACACTATTATGATGGACATATTGATAGCATATCATGTTTTTGATGAAATGGACAATTATTTTTGTCATTTCTGTGTCAATAGTCTCCAAGATTATGAGGCTTGTATAACTGGAGGCCCTATGAGAATATATGTAACAGTAGCATTCACATCATTATGATGAACACGCTGATAGCAAGCTATGAACTTAATTTTACCATAAATCACTGACTTGACCAATCAAATCACAAAGAAAATAACCTGTGTTGCTATCCCAGCATGGTCCATGCCAGGTACCCACAAGGCATTATATCCAGACATTCTCCTCCAACGTATGATAGTATCCTGCATTAGTTAAAATCCAAGGTCAATGACATATACAATATAGAAGCCAAAGCATCAACAAAACAGAAAAATGTCTGTTATTACAAAACCTGCAGAGCAGTAGTAAGGGCATGTCCAATATGTAAGGCCCCAGTCACATTTGGTGGTGGAAGAACCTGAAGAAAAATGCCCAATCATTAAAGAACCTTGAAAAGGAGATAAGAACTAAGATATACAGCAGACAAATCTAACAATAAAAAGCACCAAGATCAAGATACGTCAAACAAAAAATGGCAATGTTCCAAAAATATGAATCTCTCTCTCTCTCTCTCTCTCCATATTTTACAACTATTACATGGCAATTTGAAAATATAATGTCCCATAAACTTGATTGACAAAGCTAATCCTGAAATAAAGAATAAAAACATAAATTTCAAGTCTGGTACATAATTACAAAGATATAATGTACTCTTTTGCCTTTGGCAACACACAGACTGTTACAACTTAATGGCATCTATACCAGCAAATTCTATAGTCGATAACAAGAAATGTGCATATGGTAACAGATAATATATGCTTCATGTCTGTGGCTCGCTGTTCATTACATGAATTATTATCATAAATAATAAACTTTTCAAAATGGAAAATAGCACAAGCAAATCAATGCATTCAATTAAGACAACAAAACTAAACATTTACAATTACAAAAGGTGGCTTCAAGCTTTTATTGTCTGCCACAAAAAATCCGGATTTCTCCCACCATGCATACCACCTAAACAAAATTCCAAAGCAAAACAATTAAAAATTTCAAATTCATTCATTCAATTCCTTTAATTGAAGTCAAAAGACTCGGACAAACTGACACTCACGACTTCTCAACAGCACTTGGATTATACTCTTTAGCCATTTGCATAGACATCCTTTTTTTCTCACCAGCCGGTGTCTCCGGATCAATAAAATTCTCCGGATTGTCGATTCCATCATCTCGCCTCACATTCTTTTTCACATTCTTCTTCGTAGCTCCCTCTTCTTGCTTTTGTTGCGCCTTCAAATACAAAATATAAAATCATTTCAACAAACAGCAGAAACATCAACAGAACACAAATTCTTATAACCAAAAGGAAAATTACCTTAAGTTTCGCTTGCTCTGCTTTTTCTAATGCTTTTAGTTTCTTCATTTCCTTTTCCTTTGCCTACAACCATAAAAATTCAGCACAGTTAAAAACAACTACAGACATACAGAAATGAATGAAAAATACCTTTTCCTCCTTCTTCTTCTTTCGTTCGAGGTCTTCCACGGTTTCAATTTTCTTCTCCGGTTCAGCCTGCGTATTCAAAAACCAAAAATTTTAAAATAAACAAATGTGATTGATGGTCAGAGAAATGCGATGAATTTGCGTACCATGATTGATGATCCGTAAGAAGAACGCTAAGGCAGCGATGCTAAAGGAATGACATAAAATACTGAAGCACAGTGTAAATGGGGCGATAAGAGGAATCGTCTTCAAAACGACAGTAGCACAAAAGAGGCCGCCTGCGTTTCGTTCGAAAAAGCCAAAAACCCTACTTCCGCCGTAATGCGTTAAAATTGTAATCAAATTAAGTATAAAATTTCCATTTTCAGAGTATTATTTATAAATAATAAAGAAATTACAGTCCTACATTACGGCTACTACTACTACTAGTTTTTTATTTATTCATTTATATTTTTATTTAATGTTTTTAATATAGACATTTAGAAAATTACTAAATTAGGATTGGGGATTAAATTGAATTTAGTTCAAAATTTGAAACTTTGAAAATAATATGTGAAACATTAAATGAGGGAATTTAAATAATCAGTATCATCCCTCCTCCGACCCAAGTTGATTCTTAGCATCTTCGTCCGAGCCATCAAGAAAAAATGAATGTCATGTCCAACTTCAAGAACAGATGCCTTTAAATCATCAGTATCATCTGGACATCCAAACATCGACAATGGAAAGAGCTCATAAGAAAACCACGAGTAGAAAATGTTTTACTAGCCTCAGCTATTGCTTCTTTCTGACGGTCCGTGTTCCGTCAATTAATCCTCTTCCAAAGTCACATGCCAAGCAGGAAATCGTTGACCCCACCAGAGCTGCCTTGAGATACACCAGTCGGGTGTGGCCTCAAGCAATCTGTGAAATTCAAAATTCGGAATCAGCAAGGCTGATCTTACGGTCATATTAATATAAATGTATAATTAGGTAAAGAGCACGACAAAATTTCCATAATAAAAATTATAAACACTCGATCAATTAGCCCCGCTTTTGTATGCATGAAGCTAAATTTGACTTGTGTTTCAGATTGATGAGGCTTATCACTCATTAATTTTGACAGACTATTGTTGAAGTCAAATACTCTACGGGCGTGAAAATATCTTAGGGAAAGCTTATTGAACGACAAACTCCAATCGGAAAGAACACGCAAAAGGCAAAATCAGAAGAGCAGAATCCTCAGTCAATAGTCTGATTACATCATTATTAATGCAGAATAAAAGGAAGATGACAACACAGAACCTTCGCAATTCAGCGGCATATTATTTGGGGATGATCTCAAGCTTCCTATTTTAAGCATCCATAATTGCATCAAGAGCCTGAATTGCTGCTTTTGCAGTTAACGTATCACCCAGGCTTTATAAATGGCTCAATAACATTATTGCTTCTTGAGCAAAAACCAAGACGCATCTCACTGTCTTAAACCTCTATACATATAGATATAAGACAAAAATAGTATTTACACAAACTGTATCATAAAATATAGGTTAAACATACAATTATAATATGGTAGGCAATAATACCTTCTTTCGTAATGCTTCAATCACACCCTCAAAAGTCTGAAAATGTTCCATGCCATCAAGTCAGGACTACTATCATACCCAAAAATGTCAAGGTATGCTAGTTTTGGGGTAGTGCTGAAAGAGTGCTACGAGAGGGCTTCTAATCTAGGAACGATTGGGTATGGATGGTAAATAGGGATTTGTCTTACCGCACAAACTAGTCGAGGATTGGAGCCGTCCTCTTGATAATCTCAAGGCAAGGCAAAACCAGTATAATATATTGAGATGACACGAGAAGGTTAACCCTCAGACAAGGGACTTGGAGTGTCTGCAGGTCAATATTGTGCACATAAACTCAAGGCCTGTAACAATGATATCAGAGCTAAGGTCGGAGATGCTATGAGAGCATACACCCAACTCTCGTCAGTTGTTGAAAAAATCTTTCATTTATGGAAAAACACAAAATAGCACGAGATTACAGAAATTCATTACGCCAAGCGCTGAAGGTAGACAATGTTATGTGAAAATGCCACTACGAGCAGAAGGGTTCTTTGAGGGGATGAAGATGAACCTGACTGGGAGAGTGGGTTGTTCACGAATTGAGGCTAGGAGGAGTAAGTAGAGTAGAAGTCTTTAGAGGCAACTCGGTTGGTGAAAAGGAGATGTTTTTAATCAAAAGTGCATGGGGCACTAAACCATGTTGGATAGGGGAGAAAGAGCTATTTAGGCCATGCACGAGGGCGCATGTGATTTCTGGTGGGGTTGGTTTGTTATACCCAAAAGTGTTTAGGTATGCTAACTTCGGAGATAATGCTAAAAGAGGGTTACAAGAGGGCTTCTAGTTTAGGAAAGGCTGGGAGTAGGTGGTAAGTAAGGATTTGCCTTGTCGCACAAGTTGGCTGGGAATTAAAACTGTTCTCTTGATGAGCCCAAGGCAGGGCGAAACTAATATAGTATATTGAGATGGAATAGGAAGGTTAACCCTAGGGTGAGGGACCTGGGGTGCCTGTAGGCCAACACTACGCACGTAAACTCAAGGGTTGTAACAACTACCATTACATTAATTTCCCATCATCAATAAATATGTTTATAAATTGAAGATTGTGCCACTTGCCAACTTCAAAATCATTTGGGTTGTAGTAATAAAAGTATTGGAGAGAATAAAATTGTCTCTGTTTATTGAAAAGTTAACAGAGTGTGTGTGTGTGTGTATATATATATACAAGCTATACAAGGTGAGCTGCTGAGCTTTCGTAACTAACTAATCATTGGAGGAGCGAAGCATTCTAGAACCTTCAATCCTATTCTACCAGTTATTAATTCCAAATCACCAATAATGTTGTTGGGGTTGATTTGAGATACGGGCCCTACACATTTAATAACAGCCACCTTATGGTTCCTTGGGGTTATCACCCTACCACCTTAGCCTGCAATGTCCCTATCTCTCCTACAAAATCACCATCCCCTCCCCCAAAAAAGAACTACGTGTGACTTGATCCCCCAACTCAAAAAGAAAAGAAGAGAAAAGAGAAGAAGAAAGAGGCAAGAGAAGGAAAAGAAAAGGGGTACGTAGGCAGCTTGGGAGAGATCCAAGTCCAGTCACAAATACACAAAAAATCCTTCAACCACCACACCATGACCATGGAGAGAGTTGATGTTTCGTGTAAGAAAGTTATCGGAGATTTCTTACATTAACATTTGGCATCGTCTGTGGGAAGCTTACAATCGAATCAAAGAAGATGGAAGAATTTCTCTCAATTCTGGAATTTTTTTCTGCCATCACAGTCATCGTTTTCGCTTGTAAATTTTCAACCGACTGTTGGATTAATCTGATTTTTTGGTGGAAGGAAGTTTACTTGTCGATCTACAATCTGAATAAACGGATTTTAATAGTAATCTCCCTGGTGGAAGTTCTGATAGATCAATTATTTTGCAAGAATAATTTGGTTTTCTGTTAGTTTTGGAAGCTTATGTCCATCAATGATCTCTTCTTTCTCGACCGTCGGATTGACTTCAAATTTTGACAGAAGTTTCGTCCATATATTTTCTTTATTTGGATTATTCATATTTGAATAATAATGCTCTAGTCTATATTTTAAAGTTTCATAAAATTTTTGCTCTGTTTGACTGGGTTTTTAAAATTGCACAGCCTTTCAACTTTATTGTATATTGTTTTATTTCACCGTTGGATTGAAACGAAATTTTTTCTGCTATGTCGATAGGGATAATTTGAGATGCGGGCCCTACACATTTAATAACAACCACCTTATGGTTCCTTGGGGCTATCACCCTGTCACATTAGCCTGTAATGTCCCCATCTCTCCTATAAAATCACCATCCCTTCCTCCAAAAAGAACTACGTGTGACTTGATCCCCCAACTCAAAAAGAAAAGAAGAGGAAAGATAAGAAGAAAGAGGCAGGAGAAGAAAAATAAAGGGGGTACGTAGGAAGCTTGGGAGAAACCCAAGTCCAGTCATAAATACACAAAAAATCCTTCAACCACCATACCATCACCATAGAGAGAGTTGATGTTTGGTATAAGAAAGTTATCAGAAATTTCTTGCATCAATAAATGTAAATAGTAAATACAGAGAAAAGAATACAAAAAATAGTAGAGAAAAAATATGTACAATAAGGCTATACACTAACTTCATTCAATATCTTTAATCTTTCAAAAGACAAGTGTCCTAGTCTGTAATGCCAAATATAGGATTTGGAGGAATGAAAAACATTAAAATTACATAAAAAACTATTAAAATTAGGAACAAGTTTAGTGAGAAGATATACCTCACTTCTTTGCTTGGCTAACCCAATCATCCTTTATGACACTTGATCCTGTATAAAGCAAAATTCAGATTGAAAGATTAGGTAATAGTTGAAAGTTGATGTTAGTTTACTAGTAGATATCAGGTTGAAAGAAAATATTGGCACAAAAAGAGCATCATAAAGAACTAGATTGGGTGATAACTATATTGTTCCAATATAAGCCACAAAAACTTGTTGATTATTAGGCAGTCTAATAAAAATGTTACTTACAGGTTTACAATCCGTGAAATAATGCATGGCATAAATCACTGATCTATTGCCCCAGTATCAACTACCCTACTCTCTTTGCTTATATAAATAATATTAAAACATATATAAGATGTATTTGCCATATGTGACAAAGATCCAAATTGAGTTGTCAATAAATTTACCTGAGAAACCAATTTATTGTATTGTTCTTGTGTAATGGTAGGAATGACAGTTTCTGATTGGCCATTCAGACTATTTAAAGCTTCTTGAGGCTCAATAGAATCAAAAGATGCATTAGTAGAAGTAATTAATACTGAATCAATTTAATTAGCTGCAAGTGAATTTTATCTTGTTTTCTCTTTACATCTAAATGAAAACTCCTATTTCTCGTAACACTTATTAATAGCATATCCCTTATAACCATAAAAAGTACATTATAATTGAGAATTTTGAAAGTTCTTTCTATTTGTAAAACTTACAGAATTACTCATGAAAGATTTGTTAACCAAAACATTTGATTCAGGTTGTGGCGAAGGTAAGGTTGACAAGTTAAACTGTCTCTTATGTTGAATCACAAGAACAGACACCTTGTTAATAAATGGTAGAGGCTCCATTAACATGATTTGAGACTTAATAGTTAAGAAGCTTTCATTTAAACCTTTCAAGAATCTTATGACATAATCAGATTATTGATAATTTCTAACAACGGTTAAGCCTTCATGATTATATTTAGGATTACAAGAGCAGGAAGATATAGGCCTAAGGTTCAACATCTCATCCCACAAAATTTTGAGATGTGAAAAGTAATTTGTGACATTCAAAGTTCCTTAGTGATGACTGTATATTTCCTTTCAAAGATCAGAAAGTTTAAAAGATTCAATTTGTGTAAACTGATCCTTGAGGTCTTGCCAAACATCAGTAACCGAATCAAGACAAATAATACTATTAACAATAGATAGTGAAATTAAATGTATTAACCATGACAATACTATAGTGTTGCACCTTTGTTATAGGGTGTAAAGATCATCAGTGGTAGTTGGTATTACTTCATGGCTGTATGCCAAGAATGGTACTTAGGCCTTATAATGATGAGATAAGTATTAGATTGAGGGTTTCATTGGGATGGAGAAAATAAGAGCTTTAGGGACTCTCTTCTAATCTAGCTAGATTAATAGGATTTGTAGGGTTAATAGCCATGATAAAGAAAATGATGTAAAAATTTTAGCGAGAAATAAAACCAAATACCTTTAGAGAAAGGACATAGAATCCAATATCAATAAACAAAGAATGAACTAACAATCAAAATTTGATTCAAAGCAAAGAGGAAAAAAATTTGCAACAAAATCCTTCCGTATCAAAACCATGAAAAAGGAAAAGAAGAAAACAACCAAGCGTGCTCTGATACCATAATAAAAGTATTGGAGAAAATAAAATTGCCTATGTTTATTGAAAATATAAAAGAGTGTATATATATATGCAAGCTATACAACGTGAGCTGCTGAGTTATCATAACTAACTAATCATTGGAGAAGGGAATCTTCCTAGAACCTTTTAATCTTATCCTACAAGCTATTAATTTTAAATTACTAATAATGCAAATGGTAAACACGAAGAAAAGAATATAAAAAAAAGAATAGAGAAACAAATTTGTACAATAAGGTTATATATATTGAGTTACTGGTGTAGTCAACTAAAACAGCTCTGAAATCAAAATTTCCCTCTTATTATGTAGAGTGGAGTTACTTACAAAACATATAAAGAAGACTGTAAAATAAAGGCTTACTTAACGAAAAATTGAGAAAAAAATTTATTGGTACAAGCCTTAGTTAAACATGCTAATTCTTACTTGAATAGCTCTAGTCTCAAAATTTGGATCAACAAGAATTGCATCGCAAATAATAGGAAGTTTTCTCCCATTAAGTGGATGAATGATAGATTTTTCTTACAGGTGACTGTACCTTATATTCTCAGGATGTATACCAATGCAGTGTGCCAAGTATTGTTTCTACCCTAATAGTAGTAACCAAAATTTCACCTAATCCTCTTTTCAGAGGGTATGCAAATGATGATAAAACACCGAATTCCATTTGCTTTACAAAACTAGAAACATTTCTCAGCATTTGCGAATGACAATGTAATCTACCCATAAATACAATGCAGTTTCCAAATTAAACAAAAGATAATCCAGTAACTAGAATAACACTTAAAAGGAAATTACTCATCTTAATATCGAATACAACTATTCATAAGGCGCAATCTCAGTTTACTGGCTTAAGATCCCTAAAAGGATATGGTAAAAGTATCAAAGCAACTTTAATCAAACTGAAACAGCTAGTTAGAACACATATTTTGTCTATCAAATAGTTAAATAGCAAATATCAAGTGGCTCTTGTCCATTTAACATAAAAAGTTTTTGGTTGGACAGGAAAAAAATATTTTCAAAAATTAGTAAAAGAGATTTTTAGCAAGACACCGATATTTACGTGATTTGATCAATGTGATCTATTATATCCATAAGTATAGATGAGTAAAATATTTTTATTATCTTTAAAATGAGAGAATACAAAATTTAAGAGAGTACTCTTAAATTTAAAATAAAAGAGAGTATAAATTTTAAACTAAAAAAAGTCCGAATAACTTTAAGAGCCCAAATAACTTATAGGCCTAATTTTTATAAAAGATTCAAAATCCAAATACTCTCAATTTTTTCATACAAAAAACTATCACATATCCCTTCTATTTATAATAAAAGGTAGAGAGCCAATACATTTAACCAATCAATTTAAGATGGATGTAAGGCACCTATCCTAATAAATCTCCACTTTGGTTTGGATTCGACACACAAGAGATAAAATATTTTGCTCAATCTTCTCTATTAGAACCCCAATGAGCTTAAATCACAATCAATAAACACCATTTAAGTTTAAGCATTACTTGAACTTGTAAATTAGAAGAGGTTTCGTAAATATGTTAGCAGGATTGCCCTTGGTATTGTTTTTTTGAACAAGAGCTTTACCTTTAGTAATGATATCTTAGATGAAATGAAATTTTACATCTATATGCTTTGTCCTCTTATGATACATCTAATCTTTAGTTAAGTGAATAACACTCTGACTGTCACAATAAACTATAGTAACACCTTAATAAATAATGAGTTTGCTAAACAAACCCTTCAACCATAAGGCTTCTTTGATTGTCTCAATTACTGTCATATATTCTGCCTCCATAATAGATAAAGCTATAATATGTTGTAATGTAGCTTTCCAACTAACTGTACATCCACCAATGCAAAATATATAACCTGTAAGTGATCTTTTTTTTTTATCAATATCTCCAGCATAATCAGAATCTACAAAATCAAAGTGACACTATTTCTTCCAAACTTCAAATAAGTGTGAAATATCACACAAATATATGAGAATCTATTTCGCGTATGCCAATGTTCTTTTTTCGGATAAGACACATATCTACTAATGATATTAACTGTTTATTAAGTATCAAGATGTGTATAAATCATTGTATACATAATATTGTCGACCACGCTTGAATATAATACATATGCTATATAATCTCTCTCTTCATTTGATTTTAGTGGTTGAGCAGCTGATAATCTAAAGTGGCTAGTAAGAATAATACTAACAGTTTTTAAATTCTTTATACCAAACCTTTCAAAACCTTTTTAAGATAGTTTTTCTATGACAAATACAATCTTTTACCTCCTCGATCTCTCTTAATTTTTATACCAATAATTTTCTTAGCTGATTTCAAATCTTTCATCTCAAATTCATTATTTAATTGAGTCTTCAAAGTCTGAATTTCTTTCAAAGTCTTGGCAGAAATGAGCATATCATCAACATAAAGCAATAAATAAATGAAAGAACCACCTTTCAATTTTTGAAGGTAAATACAACTATCATACATAATTCACGAATAACCATGATTTAACATAGAAAAATTAAACCTTTTATATCACTGTCTTGGAGATTGTTTTAGCCCATACAATGATTTCTTTAACAAGTAAACATGGTCTTTCTTGTTTTCAACTTCAAAACCCTTGTATTACTTTATATAAATTTATTCTTCAAGTTCACCATGTAGAAAAGCTGCCATAATATCAAGCTATTCTAATTTTAAATCATTTATGGCAACCAAAGCAAGCAAAACACAAACAGAGTTATAGTTACTAATAGGTAAAAACACATCATTAAAATCAATACTCTGTATTTGACTATAGCCTTTTACAACTAATTTTACTTTATACCTCATATTTTTAACTCCTGGAATACCTTCTTTTTTCTTAAAGACCCATTTGCAACCAACAATCTTCTTTTCTAAAGGTAGTTTTACAAAAACCCAAGTTTTATTCTCATAGAGGATTCAATTTCTTTGTTCATTGTAATTAACTATTTACTTGAATCACCACAAGAAATTACTTTTGAGTAGGTAGAAGGTTTACCAACTCCATCTGTTTCTTTTGCAACTATCAAAGCATAAGCGATCAAATCTGCATATTTCGATGGTGGTAGAATCTCCTTCTTTAGTCTGTCTTTGACTATGAATACTACTTCTCCTCTAGAATACCTTCTAAAAATTTATGTATCTCTGCTGAATCTGACTAAGTGGTAGAAGAACTTAACTGAGAAAGAATAGAATTATCGATCTCTATCTCCACCTACTTTTGTATACTATTATTCTTACTTGAATCACAGACATCAGAACACTTCTTTTCTAAGGACAACATAGACAACTCATTGAATGTAACATATCTATTAATTATAAATTTTGGGGATTTAAAATCTGAACACCATAATCTATACACTAAGCATAACTAAGAAAAATACACTTTTTAAGTTTAGGTTCTAATTTTTCTTCATTGACATATATATATGTTAGACACCTTAAAATTTTTAAATCAGTGTAATTTATAGGAGTACTTAACCAAACTTTCTCAGGAGCTTTAAAATCAATAGCTACAGAAGAAGCATGGTTGATAATATAACAAGCTATAAAGATAGCCTACTTATACTTCCCTATACTAAGAGAGTTATAGCTTGAAAACCTTATAGCTGATGCTTTATTATATCTTAATTTAAACTTACTTACCTGGGATTTAAACTTAACTGGTAATTATTCATTAAACAACTACGTTATCCACCTTTAGACTATTTTTAGGAAAGCTATGTAAAGATAAAGAAAGAGAAATGCTCCACAGACAAAGATCCTAAGGTATTGGATAAGCATTAGAGCCATTAAGGAGTGGTAAGTATCTACCCTTATAAGTGAGCTAAGATAAATTTTAGGGCTCGTAAATTATTACCAAAGATTCATCGTAAGTTACTTAAAGAAGGAGATTAGATTAAGAACGTGAAGGCCTAGTATAACTTTAGTAAAGTAGGTAACCTGACCAGCTAAGATTCATTTCCTTCTGGGTAAAGAGGTCATGGATCTAAAACTTTTCAAATCAGAGTAATTTGTAAGAGCACCTGACCAAACTTTTTCACGAGTTTTAAAATCAATAGTTGTAAAAGAAGAATGATTGATAATATGACAAGCTATAAAGATAAAGCTCTTGTCAAACCTGTATTAAATATCATACAATAAACTCTTTTTAAAAAAGTTCTGTTCATCTGTTCTGCCACACCATTCTATTGAGGTGTCATCCTGACTGTGTGGTATCGAATAATTTCTTCATTCTTAAAAAATTAATTAAATTCACCTCTATAATATTTTAAGCCAGTTGATCTGTTTTTCTGTATGTTTCTCAATTATAACTTTCCATTATTTAAGGTTAAGAAAACATCATTTTTCTGATTCAAAAAATAAACCTAAATCTTTTGTGAATAGTTATTAATAAAAGTCAATATGTATTTGACATTACCCTTAGACAGAATACAAAAAAGTCCCCAAGGATATGAATAAATATAATCTAAAGTTCATTTTATCCAATAAATTGATGGTAAACTGAAGTTAACTCTTTTCTACTTGTCAAAAATATAATGCTTATAGAAATTCATTGACTTAGTACTTTTCTCACAAAGAAGACCTCTTTTACCTAACATGGTTAAACTTTTCTCACTCATATGGCCTGATCGCATATGCTATAATTTGATGATGCCAAAATCTGACATAAATAATGTAGAGACTACAATAAAACCTATAACTAAAGATCCCTATAAGATAGACAGACTATTAGACCTGCAAGCTTTTATAATCATAAGAGCACCTTTATTAACTTTTAAAACTCTACCTTTAACTGAATACTTGCACCCAAGTGTTTCTAAGGTGCCTAAAGTGATGAGATTCTTTTTCAAATTAGGAACTTGTCTAACATCAATAAATGTTCTTATAATACCATCATGCATTTTAATTCGGACTGTACCTTTACTTATAACATTGTAAATAGCATTATTCCCCATCAAAATAATTCCACTATTACAAGATTTATAAGTAAAGAACAATTCTTATTAGGATACATGGAATAAAAACAACCTGAATCTAAAATCCATCATTAGCTATAAAGAAAATATTTTCACCACTCTTATTTACAGTAATACTAGTATTGATGATGTTATTATTTTTCTAAATAATTTTTTCTTTATGCTTTTCTTTATTTTTCAATTTAAAACATTTAGACTTAATGTGTCCTTTTCATGATAGTAATTACACTTTAAATTCTTATGTTTGGATTTAGATTTAATTTTAGATTTTCTATTTTTAAAGCTTTCTTTTTTGATTTACTTTTAGCAACTAAGCCTTTTGCTAACTTTTACTACCTTTTTCAGTTATATCCCTATCAATCTATTCCTTAGATTTCAAAGTAGATTTACTTTTTTAATACGAAATTGTATCTTTTTCATAAATCATAGTATCACAAAAATATTTAAAGAACTAAAGAAGAGAACATAATAACAATAGTGCCTGATCTTCATCATTTATTTTAATACCTATATTCGTCAAATCCATAATAATGGAATCAAATTTATCAAGATGTAAGAGTATCAATATACCTTCTGTCATACAAAGTATATACAAGGATCACTTTAAATAAAATTGATTCTCCACTGTCTTCTTTATATATAAAGTTTTTAAATTTTTCCATATACCTCTTACGATTATCTTAGTGGCAACTTTTCACAAAACTTCATCCAAAAGATTTAAGATAATACACGATCTCGTCTTTTTATCCATAGCAGTAAAATCTTTATTGTTCAATTTCTTAGGTTTTTTTTCCATTCCTTGAAGAGCTAACTCAACTCCATCTTTAATTAGGATGGCTTTTATTTTAAGTTATCATATTTCAAAGTTAACATTTTGGTCAAACTTCTTAATATGAGTCTTTCTTATTATCATTGTTGTCACAAAATCTCGAAAGAAGCTCTGATACCAATTTGTTGAACAAGAAAAAATATTCTCAGGACTTAGCAAAAGAGATTTTGAGTAGCTAAATAATAAGATAAAAACAAGATACTAATATTTACGTGGTTCATTTAATATAATGCACGTTCATAGGTGAAGGCGAGCAAAATATTTTTACTATCTTCAAAATGAGAGAATATAAAATTTAATAGAGTGCTCTTAAACTTACAAATAAAAGAAAATACAAATTTTAAACTAAAAAGGGGCCTAAATAACTTCAAAAGCCCAAATGACTTATAGGCTTAATTTTCACAAAAAACCCAAAGCTTAAATACTCAATTTTTCCACACCAAAAACAATCGCGTACCCCTCTTATTTATAGTAAAAAGTAGGAAGCCAATATATTTAACCAATCTATATGGATGGATGCAAGACACTAATCCGAATATTTTTTGATAGGAGCTTGAACAAATCCTAGGTATTATAGAATTATTCATTATCACAAGCATTTCCAAATTATTTATAAAAGAAGAAAGAGAAAGACAAGTTTAACCTTAATAGATTAATTAGAATATCTAAAATTTTCAACTTGTAACACTATCAATGTTGTAAAAATGATAGCATAATCATTCAGAACACATCATAATTAATTGAAGAGAATGAAAGTCATAATAGTATATAGTAAATTCAACCTTGAAAAGCATATAGACAATACTACAATTAAAAGATACAAAAAGCCATAAAATATAATTTATTTGCTAAAAATTTTACAAGGAGTATGTCACGTCCCGACCTTAGTCGGCCATGTGACAATCGCCGCAAATCCCAAAAATATATCATATCACTTAGAATGCACTCCTAGGATCCACAAGGCATTAATACCTGTTTTCAAACTCATTTTCAAAAATAATATAATATAAAAGATTTTCATACACATATAAAATCAACATCAAGGT
>JAVXUL010097503.1:4299-20699 GCA_035590515.1 Trichilia minutiflora | reverse complement strand
AGTAATGGTTACTATTCATTACAAAGAGAATTTCATCAACCTTAGGTTTTCTAACTACCAAACTATATACTCATACACTATATGTCCTAAATAACACATTACAACTTGAAATCTTGCGATACAAAAGTCGAATCTCTCGAGGATGAACAGTACCCAAAAATACAAAATTATTCTAAATAAAAGTCTACAGCTTAAACGAGAAAATGAGTTTACCAATGAGTTGATAGGAACCTATAGTCGTTGAATGTGGCTTCAATAAGTCGAAAACTCGAACTAACACCAAACCTTAGTTTTCTCCTCTTCGCACTCTTAGCCAAAACAACGAAACGGGATTTTAGTGAGAAAACGCTGTTTGATCGATTGAAAAGCAAGAAATCAAAGGGAAGAAATTCGTAAAGAGGGAGAAGAGAGAAACGAGAGAACGACAGAGAAAGGAGAGAAAAAAATGACTCCCTTTTACTATTTACCCATATTTATAATATGGGTGTGAAATTACTAAAATGCCCTTGAGTTTTGTGAAAGAAAAAAATTCTAAAAGGGGTAATTTCGATCATTTCACCCGATTTTTTAACGATTCGATTGAACGAACTGGTCAATTCGTTCAATCAAAACGAGATTTCGATCGAATAAACTATGTTCATTCGAATTAATAAAACCCTTCGTTCGACCGAAGGTTTCGTGAGCCCCTAAAAAATTTCTGACTACAAGTCGTTCGAACAAAATAGACCATTTGTTTGACCGAAAGTTTCTTAACTCCTTGAAAATTTTGGTCCTTTAGTTTGGTCGAACAAACCACACCTTCGTTCGGTCGAATCCATTCGTTCGAACAAATCCAAGCATTCATTCGATCGAATGATTTCTTCCTCAAGTTTTCTGTCGTGGTTAAACTCCTGTTCAATTCTCGATATCCATTCCCCCTTCCTTACTCTATCTAATTTATTCAAAACCTTATTTCAACCCCTAAAATACCATCGATTTATACAGAACTCAGACTACACTTATGAAAAGTCAAAAATACCCTTACTCAAAACTACAGGATCTCATAATACTATCATTCAGGCATTCCACTTAAATCACAAGTGGCTAGCTATAATTAAACCTAGGACGTGTATCCAAACCATACATCTCAAACTCAATCTATACCAAGCTACATCTGTGGATGGTCATTCAATAATTTTAATAAAAATATTTAAATTATTTTTATTTAATTTATTTAAATTTATTTTTATAAAATAATTTTTTTATAAATTTAAATTTTAAGGAGAATGTAATTATTTTATAAATTTAAATTTTAAGGAGAATGACAAATTCTCCCATGGTTTTCTCCAAATAAATCAAATAAAAATAATTTAATTGTTTTTATTAAAATTATTAAATAATTATAATATTTTATATTTTAAATAAATTTAATTTATAATCGTATATTTATATTTAATAATTTTTTTAAAAAATAAATATAAATTATAAATTAAATTTTTTATAATATGAAATGTTATAGTTGTTCAATAATTTAAATTATTTAGTTAATTTTAAAAATAAAATTTTTAAATTCAAATTATCAAATAAAAATAAATTCATAAATTTTTATGAATATAAAATAAAAATATTTTAAATTTAATTTTTAAATTATTTTAGTGTAAAAGTATTATATAATAAAAATTTTTAATTTAACATTTTATATTTATATTTAATCAATTCTTTTTTTAAAAATACTCATGAATATATATTATAAATTAAATTTTTTTATAATACAAAGTGTTATAATTATTTAATAATTTAAATAAATTATTTAAATTATTTTTACTTGATTTTTAAAAATAAATATAAATAAAATTTTATAAATTTAAATTATAAATAAAAATAAAATAATAAATTTTTATGGATATAAAATACAAATATTTTAAAATTTAATTTTTACTAATTAAATTATAAATTATTTTAATATAAAGTATTATAAAATAAAATATTAAAATTAATAATTAAATTTCAAATATTTTTTAAAAGATATTAATTATTTTAATTAAGGGATTTATGTAATAAAAATCATATATTTATATGATAAAAATTAGAAATTTATATAATAAAAGTATATATTTTTATCTTGCTTAAATTATAGGGAGGTTTTTGTTACAAATATTTTCATAGTTTTTTTTTTTAAATTAAAAAAAAATAGAGAGAGGATTTTTTTTGTTACGAAGATGCTGATAGAGAGGACGTTTTGAGTTTTGAGGAAACATAGGGCGAATTTGTCATTCTCCCACCAAAGAGTTGGGCTGATAATCCGGTCCAAATATAAAGAAGATGTGATAAGATACATCTCGCGTCCATCATGTTCACGTCACAGAAGGCGCCTCTTCAATCCCAGGGTTTCTAGCTCTGCTGCCCCTAGTAAGTCCATCAACACTTGATTTTAACACTAATTTTATTTTTATTTTCAGTAATTCCATATTTCGATCTCTAAGAAAGAAACGAAAATAGGATAGGATAAAAATTCTAATTGGGATAATTATGTGTTTTGCTGCTTTGATTTGATCCTGGGTTTGATTAATTTGTTAAGAACTCTGTTTAAAGTCTGTTTAAAATTTCTATTTGACAGGAAAACTGGCTTAAAAATTCATTTTTTGAAGAGTTGAGAATTATATACTCATTTTGGCTTGAAGAAAAATATGAGATTTCTTTTTCGCAGTTTTCCAGTTCAGCAAATTTTGTTCGTTGTGGTTTGAAAAGTGTAACTTAGCTTTATATGATACTTAAAATTATGTATTATGAGAATGTGTAATTGGGTTTTAAACTTTGCCATTATAAAGTGTGTTTACTTTAGCTCTTTTAAGAGTACAATGTAAGTTTCTTTTGCTTCTACTTTTCCATTGTCAATTACCATGTAGTTGTGCTATCTTCCAGTTTAATCTTGTGAGTCAATGCAAATTTTCTATGTTATTTGTTATTTGATAGTGGGCTGAAAATAATTTTTTTGATTAATGATTCATGCTTGCAGTTATTATGGATGAACAGTATGTCTAATATCTATTAATAGGCATAATGGAGAGCACATCAGGTCAAGCCATTGACACGGATGAAAGTGAAAGGTATTTGGAAGTTGCAGGGTATGATGAGCATGACTTGGCTGATGATGATCTTTCAAAAAATATTGATTTATGTACAGGTGAAGTGGACAAGATATTAGAACAGTCGTTTGAAAGTTTACCCTCCATAGGGGATGCTGTGGAACCATACCTTGGCATGGAGTTCAAGTCAAGAGATGATGCTCGAGAATTTTATGTTGCTTATGGCAGGCAGACAGGATTTACTGTTCGGATCCATCATAACAGGCGTTCACGAATAAATAATATGGTTATTGGTCAAGATTTTGTTTGTTCAAAAGAAGGTTTCCGTGAAAAGAAATACATGTACAGGAAAGACAGAGTTCTTCCTCCACCACCTATCACCCGAGAAGGCTGCCCGGCGATGTTAAGGCTAGCGTTTAGGGATGGAGACAAGTGGGTTGTCACGAAGTTCATAAAAGAGCACAATCATGAACTAATGTCACCTAGTAAAGTACCATGGCGAGGTTCTACAAAAAATTTGATTAGTGAGGTACGTTATCTTTCTCTTGTATATGGACAGGATTTAGCATGTTTTAAATCATTCGGCTGTCTATTACATATCTGCAGTTTGACATTTCCACTTTCAAAGGATCTATGCTATTTAAATTGGGATCAAAGATCATTCTAAAGTTTAATTGAATAGTAATTTTTTGTAATGTCAAGTATTTGTTGCCAATTTAAGAACGCCAGTACAGTTTGCCAATTGACTAATTTCCAGTTTTACAGCTTGTACCCATTCACTATAGGAGCAGAAATATCAACCACCGATATTGTGTTTTACAGGATGAAAAGGATCGGAGAATACGAGAACTGACCATAGAGCTAAACAATGAGAGACAACGATGTAAGCGTCATTGTGCAGCATACGAGCAACAATTGCGCATGGTATTGAGATTCATTGAGGAACATACTGAGCACCTGTCAGGAAGAGTTCAAGATATAGTTAAGAACATAAGAGAACTTGAAGATGACCGACTGGAAGATTCAGATTTCAAATATGTTTAGTTTACTTTTTAACCCCAGCGTAGACATGTGCAGAACACCGTAAATCTCCCTCTTTTTTCACTATTTTCAGATCCCCTTATCGCTGATTTGGCCGATTTTTATCGTTCATACATACTCCAGTTCAACGTTGGAAATCACTTGTGTCTTGTGTGATTGTATTCCATTGAACGGGAATAACGTGACATGTGCAATTGAAATTAAAAAAAAGTTTCTGTAGCTTATTGATCAGGTTTTTGGAAAATAATTCTGTTGTCATCTGCGTGACATTCAAGGAGATGATAACATGGATTCATGTAGAAATAACCAAAAGCCATAGCTGGAAATGCCTTGAAGCAGGGATAAGAGGGATAAAAGAAAAAGATAAATGGAACGAATTGATTTGAAATGAACCTTAAAAATTGGTCACAATCACAATCAATATGCCAAAATTATTGACCTTGTCACGAAATACTACTTCCATAGAAAAGGTAAAAAATACTGTTAACATCCATTGGAATCTCATTGCCACCTATTGATTTGTATATGTCCTGTCTCCTCTTTTTCTTTGAAAGTGAAAGTGCACGTAGAAACATCTTATCAACTTCATCAAAGTTTGGTGAGTCCCACTTTCCCCATAGATTTGGTATTACTTGAGTTCAGAGATATTTGTTGGACGTGTTTCTTGAAATCTTCATGTTCTTCATCACTTTCCACTTGAAAATTTTTCAAACTTTTCCAAATAAAGAGGTCGTTCAGCCTTCTCCTCAGGTTGTCTAAGAGTCATCCGATGCCAAAAATGAAAAAGTTGTAGGATCATTTTCAGAACATTCCTTCATGCTTGGACTGTCTCCAGAGTCTAAATTATCTATTTCAATGTTTTGGAGATATTCTACATGTATTTTAAACTCTTCTTTGAGCCTGCGCACGAAGCAACTCAGGTTCCCACTTGGGAATATATTTCATAACAGTATGAAAGCCATCCCTATATTTGGATATATCCGAAGCCTGTAATTGAAATGAAAACGGAACATTAGTATATCGTATGGAAACCTTTGGAACAAAGAGTAAATGAAAATGCTTTAAACCTTAGAACAAGAATGATGACATTTCAAACGAACACATAACAGAAAGAATTAAATTTGATGACATGCTTATGTGTTTGTGTGTATTATCATCTAATAAAGCATGTCCAGGCACTGCAATCGAGTGATATCACAAAGTTTCATTTTCATTTTTAAAGAAGTTTTCAACAATGCAAGATAAATATAAACAATCATGTACTTAAAAATCACTGAGAAACAACGTGGCCTTTGGTTCTTCCTCATAGAATGTGTATATGCAGCTAAGAATAATACTGTCCAAGAAATTTGAATGCAATTGACTTCACAAATGTTAAGGTGGAACAAGGAAGAGGAAAAATAAAACCTTCTTTCTAGGGAGTTTGACCCTAGGTGACATTATCACGGCTGGGGGTTTGAGAATAATTCTTCCCTCTATACAAAATTATCTTATTTTCGTCATGAATATCAAGAACAATGCCACCAGTCAATAATCTTGCTAGCTCAGCAGCAATCTCCTTAACCTCCTCTACTGAGAATGTCTTTACCACTACCTGCAGAGTCTGATTTTTTTTCCAATGCAGGTTCATGTTCAGAATTACACCTCGGTATATTACCCTTCTTCCAACCGGAACGTAATTCTTGCGCTTGAGACCCATCTTTAGAAAGAAGAAATGTTCTTCAGGTGTTAATATCTCTGGATCATGGGTTGTTTCTGAAGATTCCTTAGGTTCAATATTTTTCAATGCTTCAACACGCCTTTCATCTTTCTTCTGAGCCAGGAAAAGAACAAGTAGTAGAATAGAAGCTAAACAGCTTAACAAAGAAAACAAAAGTCCAAACAATCAATCAGAATTTGACAATGAAAGATAAAGCATCAACTTCATTATATGCTGTTATTATTTCCGATCAAATCAATTCAAAGTTGATTGAGAGAATTGCTATAATTTCTTCTGATACGTAACTAAGAACAAAGTAAACACTTGCTGTTCTCAATTTGAACAAAAGTTTTTTTTCAGCCGCTATCCTGTCATATTCATTCTTCTTCTTGAGCCTGAAGAGCTTTAACCACCTTACAACTACCCGTTTTCCCTTGAGTCTTTCCTCTTAACTTTAGCAACACCATAAGCAGACATGCTTGTCTCAGGATGGTCCTTTTGCTCCACAACGTTGTCAACTGGATTCAGAAAAGGAGCTGAATGAATCCACAGACGCTGCCCCCCTAAAAGAAAAGAATTTTAAACTACAAAGTGATTCAAGAGCAGATTCCTGAGCAAAATCCTTGCACATAACATCAACCAAGCCACTGCATTATGAGTTAAGCTTCATACAAATTCTTGTCAAATACACTACAGATTTGATATGATACGAAATTTAATGAACAAAATCCCAACTGTCATTAATTTAAACCGAATAAACACAATAACCACTGCAATCGAATAAGTTAATTTCCTAAAACTGGCTAGAGAAAGATAAAAATTTAAAGACAATCCAGATACTAATGCAACGAATTCAGTGTGGGAAGAGAAGTACCTGTTTTCGCGAAAAGGGTATTTATTAGAAAAGAAGGGCTTGATAATGGAGTTACAGAATGAAATCAGAAGCTGATGAGATTTACGAAGAGACAGTAGAACTAAAGAAACCAAAACCAGACCCGACATTTCTTTCTTACTCTGTCTCTTGTCTCTGAATTAGAGGCCAGCGCTTTGCTCTCGAGCGGGCCTGTCCTCTCTACGTCTCTCAAATCGGCTAAGCCCCGTCTTATAATTGGCCGTACGGTCCAGACAGTATCAAAGTTTTCAAAATCCTAAGAGAACCTGTGCGAAGATTAACAATCATAAAACAGAAAACAAAAGCTTTTTGAATCATAACTCAAATTAACGTGGAAAATAATGAAAAATTTCAGCCATCAACAAACTGAATATGAGCATTAATCTGACCAAAATGAATCCACAAAAGTAACACTTGGTATATTATTTCTATGCGAAGTAATACAATGTATTTGCCCTGCTGTTCAATTCAATTTCTATTTCCGAAAACACTAAAGACATTAACATGAAATTTAAAATCAAATCATCTCAAGGCAGCAAATCCACCACATTTCATCATCTGCTTAAACTCATCGAAATTGACCATCCCATCTCCATCCACATCAACTGTCTTTATCATTCTCTTGCAATCTTCTATAGCTCTTCCTTTTATCAGCCCCAACGATGCCAAAACCGATCTCAATTCTTCCACTGTTATAAATCCATCTCCGTTTTGATCGAACACGTTGAATGCTTCTCTCATGTCTTCTTCCTCGTCTCTCTCGTCCATTATCGACTGATACAATCCTTCAAACTCTTCTATGTCAACAACCCCATCTCCATTCACGTCGATTTTTTCAATCATTTGAATCAAATCACTGTCCGGAATGAAGATACCCAAGTTCTTTAACGTGTCGTTGAGCTCCTTCTTTGTGATCTTCCCGTCCGCGTTTCTGTCGAACATTTGAAAAACCCGTCGAAGCTCTTTGTAATCCATGATCACTCGGACGAATATGAAGAATTACCACAAAATATAAACTATGGGAAGAAGAAGTTGATAAAGTCTACATATATATAGGCGGTAAACAACAGAATACAAGCAGCAGAATCTGTTTCAGAACCTATCACCGAATCGGAATTATGCCGTGAGTGTTGGATAAGTTCAAGAAAAGATTCACAAACAAGAATTCAACAGAATGATTGGTTACTGATTCTGTTTTTAATGATTATGAGAAGGTGAAAGGTGCGATTGTTAAGTATGTCTTAAAATATAGTGTAGAGATTATTTTTTGCGGCTAATTTTTTATCTAAATTTGGTGAATTTGGATGAGGGAAAGATGATGTTAGTTCGTTAGTATTGAAGCATTGTAAGAATTTTGATGGTTAATTTGGTTGATAATGGTGGGTGGATTAGGAGTGAGAGAAATGGCGGTAAAGAAACTTGACAGTTAGAGAATTTTATTTCAATATTGTTCAAAGAATAAATGTTAATATAATAATAATAATAATAATAATAACAATAATAATAATATTTTTATTGAACAATATTTTTTGTTTTTAGCTTATTTGATATATAAGTCGGCTAATAAATAAAAATTATCCAAAAATTAAAGTTAAAATAATTGGATTGCTTTTGGTGGAGAAATTTAAAATAATTAGATTGTTTTTGGTGTAGATTTTGATTTGAATCCAAAATTTTAGATTCAGAAAATGACCCCAATTCCTTCTTTCTGCTATGCTTCCGATTGTTGTCCTTCCATCCTCAGTCATTAATTAATTCTCCATTACTGATATTCATATGTGTTTCCTCTGTATCGTTTCAGTTTTCTTTAATTTTAAAACCCAGTGAGTTTCTTGATCGATCCTTTCGATATGGATATGGAATTGTCCAGTATCACTCGCCTTAGTCGGATTTTTCAGTCCCTTCATCTCCTAGCACATTCTTCTTGTTTGATTAATTTGTTTTCGGGTGAAACCTAGCAAACGCACTCTGTTGAAAGATATTCGAGGCAATTTCTTCTGAACTTACTACTTCATTCATGGTTTGGAGATTTCAGTTGGATGAAATATATATATATATATATATATATATATATATATATATTCTTTCCCCAAATGTTCCAAACCAATTATATAATAAAAACTATAGTATGCAAGAACTTGGATCTTCTACCATGAGGTATATACATTTAAGCCAAGAGCAACTTTGACTGCTACAATGGATGTAATTCATATCCGTGCACGATATTAAATGAAAAGGTTATATCCAGCAAGAAGGGAATTAGAATGCAAATAAGAGCATCACATGCCATTTCTGCCTCTGACTCTGCATCAACAAATATGCGTTCATGAATAGCAAGAATTCTAATTAACTAGACATGGGCGTTCTTTAGGATAGAAACAACTGACAGTAAACTGAAACAATTGCCAATGCTAGAAAAGAGAAAATAAGATCCTTGAAATAAATTTTAAGATTAGACAGCAAAACAACATCCTGATACAAATGAGTGAACCAATTTGGAGCATATAAATATAAGGATACTCAAATCAAGGAAATAAACTAAAAACGACAACAAATTTTAAGATTAGATGGCAAAACAACATCTTGATACAAGCGAGTGAACCAATTTGGTGTAGATAGATACAAGAATACTCAATCAAGGAAATAAACTAAAAAGACAACCTCAAAAAGAAAATAAGTAAGATACTTGAAACAAATTTTAGGATAGATAGAAAAACATCTTGAAACTGCGTGAGTGAAACAATTGGGAACATAGAGATACAAGGATGCTCAATCAAGGATATAAAGCTGAAAAGGACAACCTCAAAGTGCAAATGCTGTGTAGAGTAGTCTTAGAGCCAATTCTGGTTTAACATAAGCAGCTTCTCATGTTCTCTAACAAATTTTATGGCATTTGGAAATTATTATAGTTCATGCACTTCTGACAGTTCTGCTTATTTGTATCAACACAATTTATTATAGTCTTTACCCTCCACAAGAAATAACAGAGTTAGATTATTATAGTCTAAACTATTATAAAGGTTGAAAGAAAAGAGAACCAATGATAAATCACAAGGGCAGAACCTTAGCCAAATTAGAAATAACAGAGTTAAAAATCAAGGCCTCTCATCGAAACTGGTAAACAGACACAGCAGAAGCCCATCACTCAACAATCAATTTGGATCCACTTTGCCATAACTCAAAATGGGTTTACATTTTCCTATATTCTCATTATTTGTAGCTTCACATTCTTTACATATTTGGGGCAGCCTGAATAGAGCTTGAAGCAAAGTCAGCATTTAACTGGAAATTGCTAACTGCAAGCGATTCGAATAGAGCTCCTACTTATATATGCTCACACTCTGCATTCTAACTAAAAACCACAATTAGGCATTCCATTTTAAAGTAGGAGAGAAAACATTTCTCGGGATTCTGCAGCAATCCCACATAAGCAATTGCAAATCACCATCCGTTCGCACCATTTTGGATCAACTAGCCTACCCAGAGACTAATCAGATGGAAATACTAGCATGATTCCTACTAAATTTTCAGAAATCGGTTTGCCACACTCAACAAAAAAATACTTTAAACACTGGACAATACGGCAAAATTTTCGGAAACCTTAACCTCAATCTACATTATACAACATCCTAACATGACATATCATCCTTAATTCGATGAAGATTATTTCATGATACACAAAGTTAATGCAACTAGATCAAGACAAAAAGAATTAACTTTCAACATGTCCACACTCATAAACTTGAAAGGCCATCAAGCTCACAGAGCAGAAGGCCACATTGAACAAAAACTTATGAAACCGTGCTCGTGCACCAAATTTCAGAACTTTCACAATTATTAATTTCCAAACACAAAAGAGGAGAACAGCCTTTTTTAGCCTAAAAATTACGGGATGTCCCAAGGTTTGGGCTCGGGAACGGCGACGACCATACCTTCAAGATCGCGCGTGAGCACCACCTGACAACCGAGCCTGGAATGCTTGTTCAAAACTCGAACCCTAGAATTCCTCTTGAGGACGTACTCTTCATCGTACGACCGAGGCGGTAGCTTATTCAACCATTCCTCGGCGATGTTGACCTCGCACTCGGCGGAGCAGGCGCCGATCTCTTCTAATCGATGAGAAGCCGGGTCAATCAGTCCATTGTTGGTAAGAGCTTTAAGGAGAGTCTGACCGGATAGTCCGACGATCGGGCGTTTCTGGCCTTCGACATCGATGGCGAAGAGCTTGACAACTCTATCTGCGACTTTCGCCGAGGAGGAGGTGTTAGCGGTGGCGGAGGAGCGGAAGATTAGGGATTTGGAGAGCGGAGCGAGCGATGGGAGGCGATGAACTTGGGAAGAAAGCTTTTGAAGGGTTGACATCGCCATTGTCACGAGAGATCAGTAGTTCGATTCGATGGGAGGATTATGGAGAGCTTTGGCAATGGGCTTCCTACGGTTCGTAGGATACAATTAGGCCACGTGAATATTTTCTTTTAAGTATTGACAAGCAATGGATTGGATATAGACATATCGATCGGATAGGATCGATTTAATTCGGTTCGATCTATTATAAATTAATATTTAAATAAATAAAATCGAATCGATTTATTTATTATATAAAATTAATATTTTATTAATCTTAATTCGATCCATAAGTTAATAAATGAGTTTAAACGAATCAACTTACAGATCGATTTTAAAAATTTTAAATTAAAAATATATATATAATATATTAATTATTAATAAATATAATATATTAATAGTAATAAAAAGTTTATAATTTAAATACAATATAAACTAATTATATTATAAATTAACATATAAAAATTTTAACAAGTAAAATAAAAGTTTCATCAACAATTTTAAATTTAAACACATGATCTCAAATATCAAAATATACTAATCAAACATTATTCAATATTAATAAATAATAAGTTTAATATCATTATTAACATTCAAAAATAATCAATCATCGTCTAAATATAAAGATTAAAAAAAATTAAATTATTTTTTTTTAAATTATGTGAGTTAAACGAGCCGACCCGCGAGTTAAACGAGTTGGTTCATTTAATTCGTGAGTTAAACAGACCGAGCCAAATCGGCCCACGAATTAAACGGACTAATTTTTTTTTATCATAACCCACTTAAATAATGGGTTAAACGGCTTAGCTCGCGGATCGCTGGCCTGTTTAACAGCTCTAATCCCAATCAGAAGATTAAATCACGTGGTTTAAGACGTTATGAGACAGCATTATCTCAATCTAACTATCAAAGCGAGTCAAGTTAATGAGGTCTCGTGCATGTCTACATATATAATGTTAGACATTAAAGAGGGATACTCAACAAAACCTTTCATGCACACTATCAAATATATCTAAGACAATTTTTTTATTTAAATAAATAAAAATGAGAATAATTTAAGAACGAAGACGCATCATAAGGGAAGTCATCTTTATACCTTTCTAAACCAACTAGTCCCATTATGTATCAGATTTTAAGAGACGTAAGTAGCAAGATACTCATTACCTTATTGATTAATGATAACGACTTAACCAATTTAGAATAAAACTTGTATATAATCATCATTCAAACAGTTAAATTATTCTCATTATCTAATGATCAATTAATTCAATAGTTTATGTGAAACAAATATCAAATAAAAGAAAGAGAGACAGGTATAAAAAAAACTATTCTAATTATTTTTTAGAGAGATCTTCTATTAGATAAGATTTTTATCATTCTTTTATATCCCACTAATTTAAGTATTAGAGTTTTTTTTATTAAGAATAACCGACATCATTCAATTTTTTTTCTATTTTGTAGACTTACATGAGCACAATGTTAAAGTATATCCATATTGCATACAGGTTTACAAGATTATTTGTAAGAATACATATAAAAAAGAAGGAAATACGGCTACTTTGTGCATCAATAGAAAAAATTAAAGGGAATGTATGTGACTTTGTTTTTCTTTTTTGCCCTCATTTTATTTTTTTTAAAATTTCTTTTCCGATTGACAGCAAACAATAAGTAAAGAAGGCTAAATTGTCTTTTAAAAAAAAGGCCAAATTTAATTGGGGTTCATAAAGGTTATGGGTCGAGATAGACGCCGAGCCCGCACATTGGACTTATCCAGTTTTCGAACGGCCATATGTTTGAACATCCAGACTCGAAATATTTATAATATTACAGACACTTCGTTGTGATTATCATATTTCTACCAAATACTGAATTTTAAAACTATAATAAATACTATTTTTCTATGAAAATGACATATGCCATTATACTAAGAAATGATTTTTTTTTATGCCCCCATCCCAACCCCACTGAGAAAGAGGAAAAAAAACCCCAGCTAATTTTACCTTTTTAAAAACAATTTATAAGTAACCTTTTTTAATTTAATAATTTGTATTTAAAAATCAGTCTCATATATATAGGTAATTGTGAGTTTATTTAGTATTAAGATGTTACGGTTTTGAAGCCATAATTATTTGTGAGATAAAATAAAAAGTACAAAACTTTAAATATTAATAAAAAAATAGATAAAATTGATTAATAATTGATGTTATTAAATATGTTTTAAACTAACTAATTTTAGGGATATAAATTTTTTATACAAACTCATATTTACAACTTGAAGTCGTATATGATAGTATTAGTTATTATTTGGTTCACATTATTTATTATTATTAATTAATACTATCACAATACGTTTGTTTTTATACATAAATTTATATTTTTACCATCATTTTTTAAAATTTATTTTAAATTATAATAAAAATTACAACAATTTCAAATAAAGTTTGTTTCTCCTTAACCTTTAAAGTAACGATTTACTGCACATGAGTGAATGCCTACACATTTCAAAGGAATATCTAGAATTATGAAAGTCAATTTTATTTGGAAACATAGGATCATTATTTAGAGTTGCATAGGCCAATAACGAAGCATGTCATATACATAGTTGCCCTTGCACGGCCTTGAATAAGGTAAGAGAATCAAGTTGAATTGGGAAT
The DNA here is from genome assembly GCA_035590515.1 of Trichilia minutiflora. Classification (NCBI taxonomy): domain Eukaryota; kingdom Viridiplantae; phylum Streptophyta; class Magnoliopsida; order Sapindales; family Meliaceae; genus Trichilia; species Trichilia minutiflora. The sequence continues at coordinate 7,004 of JAVXUL010097503.1, read as the reverse complement.
CCTCTCGTCCTGTCATTTTTGTTGTTTGATGATTAATCATTTCTTTATATTTGAGTATTTTGACTTTGGAGTGAGCTATAAAAAAGAACATGAAGAGAAAACAAAAAAAAAATATGTGAACTTAATTATCATTTCTATTCATGGGTCTAACACAGCATGGACTCCAACTAACAAAAGTTGTGGTATGGAATTTAGTCAACAGTAGAAACGAGTCAACCAATGAGAACTCGACCACCCTAATGCCCACATGTCCTTAATATTTTTATGTCCTTTTCGCATTTTCCCGTTCATTAATCATGGCTCTTCTATGTTGATTTTACTGCTCATCAAATTTCAGAAAAACTATTTCCTTAATTTATCTATATCTATATCTACTGTATATTCTCTTCTTCAATTCATAAGTTGTGCGTGTGTGTGTATATATATATATATATATATATATATATATAAGGACAAGAATATTACTTATTAGATATTTCAATGCCGAATCTTCTAATCAAATATGACCAAAAACTGAGACATTGAAACAGTTTAAGGACGTGTAAATCTTTGTACCAAATACAAATTTACTTCCGGCGCGTTAGTGAAAGGAGAAAACAAAAAAACATATGAAAATTTTTTAATCAATTGTATCTGTTTTTGCACGGAGTTTGAAGATATCCATCAGTAATTCTTCATAGAAGGAATTAGAAGACACAAAATTAAAACGGGACCATTGATACCTGTTCAGGATTCTCAATAAGAAGGTAGGGTCAATGGGATTCACTTTTAAGATACGTATTTGTTATTAAAGTCAGGAATGGGGGTGATAGAATCAGCGGAATATCATTAATGGCCCTTCAGAAATTAATTTCCGGAAACCAAAATTTAATGATTTGAACCACCAGTATATTCAATTCTTGTTTCTTATATATTTCAAAAAACTATGCACACAGAATATAGCATCTGGTGATGATATATAGTATATAGCCCACAATTGGTGGGTCAGAAGGAATATTATTCCATGAAAATTAAAAAGATTGTTATATTTGTTGACGAAAATTGTTGATCAAAAGCTGAAAAGGGACATGAGAAAATTGAGTAAAAAGGGTTTCCGGTGGACGACAAGAGAAGAGAGCAGGTATATATCTTTCTCTAGCCAAAGGCAGAAGAGATGGGTGGAGGGAATGGATTGTGCATTAATTAGTTAACATTGCACTTCATGTGATGGGAGGAAGGAAAAAGGAGAGGACCATTGCCATGTGAAGTAGAATGATCCTAGAACAAGTGCTTGTTTCTTTCAGTTTTGTCGTGTTTTTGGCAACATATCGCTGTGTTTAAATTTGTTTCTACTTTTTCAGATGCTTTTATTAATTATTTTATCAGTAATGTGGACGTTCAAGTTCATATTTGCGCACAGTTTTTTCGAAATGGAAAAGCACAACAGTTGATATCATCAAAAGAAATTCCATTGGTTTTCAATCACAGTACCTAAGTTCTTCACAAACACTTGAAATTAATATACAACCACAAAGTCTGAAACAGATGATTAAACAGCTAGATATACATTCGATCTACCCAAAACCTTATTTAATTGGCATATATCAACCAAGCTAAATCCTTTGATTTGTTTCTCCGGATCTTAAACTGTGCCTGATCAATCATCAGAAAAACTGTACTCGATCATGTCTGCCAACTTGCTATTTACAGGATACAAGGTCAATTTTGCTATGAGATGTACCGTTTGATATGTACCATGAATTCCATGCACGCAAACTTTTAGTGCTTCTGTCTATTCAAAATTTTGGAACGCTTTTCCCTTCGTCATCACATCATGTGTTAAGGAATGCATCAGAAGTCAGAACCATACATTTTTTCCATCTTTAGATATTAATGAATTAATTAATTTCCATCGTTCTTTTCCTAGCTCTTTCGGCTGGTAATTCATTTAAGTGATTCTACTCTTTATATAATTAAATTATCGTTGGCCTCTTTCCTTAATTTATAGAAGCCATATACTGCCCAAGTCCTGGTTCTGACAACTCAATTATACCTACCACATGCAGTTGGGTCATGTAATGACGCAAGCAGTGCAAATTATATGTCCCAACCACCATTTGCACTTGAATCATTCTTCATGTTGAATGATTTTGGATCATTAGAGTTTTAAGCACACCATTAGTCAATGAAGATCATTATTTCTCCCTTTCATCATGATCAAAGTGCGGGTTGATCACCATAAAGATATTAATTATCAGGGTTAAGCTTTCATTTGCCATGTAGAAATAAATGACTCAATTGAGGCATACATACCCTCTTCGTAATGCTAGGACATTTTAGGAAAGTCCAGCAATAGTGCAGATAAAGTCAATTGTTCTATAGAATATCCGAGAATTCGAGAATTTTTAATATTCACGGATTAGACTACCTTTAGACATGTATGGTATGCCATGGTATTCTAAAATTTTTTTAGTTAAAAAGAGTCTCGGCTAAGACATATTAAATTTCAATATTTTTTTTATGTCAACCAAGCTCTTAAGACATAAAATTTTGAGAACTTCTTGATCAACTAAGTTCTTAGGAAAGATATAAATTTATGAAATCTCTCTGTTTTGAAAAAAAAAAAAAAAGAGTGACATGTAAAATCTTATCAGAAAGAAATATGACACCCTCATTTTAGGGAGTCACCCTTTTAAAAAAATTCGATCTTTGATCTCATGGAGTCA
>JAVXUL010097493.1:0-20710 GCA_035590515.1 Trichilia minutiflora | reverse complement strand
GGAATCAATCCCAACTCATAATACAATATTTATTACAATTTGTAAATCAGTTACCAAATCTCACAAATAAAAGAAAATTGAAAATGACACCAGTGGACTATGGACTTCCTGAGTGAGTCAGAGTAGCTATATATGAGCCTTCACTTTTGGAGAAATCACCACCACCCGCATTTATTCTATCGCTTTCCCTGAAACTGAGAGGTGAACGGGTGAGTATACAGGAGTATACTCAGTCAGTGAACAAAATAAAATATAATTAAAAACGACACGGTGTGCTTATGCATACATTCAAATAAAGTTTCCAAAAACATATTATAAAATTATTGGGCTGGCTCCTTTCCTGGCAACTACCCTGGCCGTGGGCATTTTGAGACTGTCAGTGGGTTTTGTATGCAGGAAAATATGCTAGTTAGGAAAACAGATTTAAAAATGCAATAGTTATAAAATATGCATTTTTATCAAAAAAAGGTGCCCAATACTGACATTTGTCTTGAGCCGACACGGGGTGACATCCGTGACTAACTCGACGAGACTCATAGATGGACAAATCCCATCACAATATCACAACACACCTATAATCACGTAATGGTTCACCTATGCAGCTTCCACTCACCTAGGTGACCTTTTTTTCAGGCCAACCCTAGGCTGCCACCATACACTCTCCTGGGGGTCCATATCTCAGTGAACACCTCCCCAGACTACCACCCTGTAGCTACAGTAAACCGACTCACAAGGCTGTTATCACCATACATGTAATCATAAGTCCTGGTCAAATGGCCAAATCATCATCATAACATAAAATGTGGCCCATTGGCCGTAGTATATCATAACAAATGGAAATCTAGCCCACTAGCCATAACATCACTTAAAAACACATATCAAAATATCAAATCCATTACTAAATTATATACAACACGAGTATATATATATTTGTACATTTGAAAAGAAATGAGGAAAACGTTTATAAACATATGCATATTATTTCATTTATAGACTAAACAAACTTATAAATAAAGAAATAACATAAAAAGGATGTTCACTCACAACTTAGGGAGGGTATACATTCCCTAATTTCTCTCGTTTCTCGGTAAGTCACACGAGTGCCTCGAACGCGAACTGTCAACTAACCATACACATAAAATTACTATCAATACTCGTTCCAATATGTACATAAATTTGAATGCATGAAATGCGTGCTAACCCCAGATTTCTAACGTCGAACTACTATACGACATTATCTAAAATCCCTATAACACACCAAGTTATCTGATTAGTATAGATATGGACCCATATTATAGTTAAACCAACTTATTACGACTAACATTTGTGATTTTGACTTGTGGGCCCCATCCAATCATCAAAATAGTAATCGGAGTTACTGTTTACGTTTACCTAAAATCTTCGAAATTATATTTCTAGCCTCTTACGACTTCTACAACTCCTTTACAATCCACATTACGCATAAAATCTAAGATTAAAGCGATAAATCTAAGAAAATAGATACGAAAACCCATATGAATCAAAATACCTAAAATGGCGATATGAACATATGAATGAGTTATAATCGAAGCTACGAACCTCGTGGTGTGGTTGGTTTGCTATAATTTCGCCTCAAAATCGAAAAGCCCCAAATCTCTCTCAAAAACCCTAGCTCCTCCTTTGCGTGAATCAGCGTTTCTACCACCAAATCGACGCTCCCAGTATGTTAGACGCATAGAATGCAGCTCGCCTGTGAAGAAAAATTGAGATTTCGGCAAAATATGGCAAAAATTTAGAGAGGGAGGCAAGGAGAACGTGAAAGGAGAGGAGGAGGAGAGAAAAGAGAAGAGAAGGAGAGAAAACCCTAAAAATTCAACCTCCTGACCCCTATTTATAGAAAAAGAGTAAAATTACCATTTTGCCCTTAAGTTTTCTTAAGGAGGAAGCTTCTAGAAGAGGGTAAAATCGTTAATTCACGTCGATTCGATCGAACGAAGCCTAATTCGGTCGAACGAATCCCCCTATTCGTTCAAACAAATCTAAAGCCAAAAATTTTCAGAGAGTTTTCAAAATTTCGGTCGAACGAACCAACCATTTCAGTCGATCGAACCCGCTAAAAATTCAAAATCTCACTTAAATGTTCCCCACTTGAGCCTAGAATTACACTTACAAACACATGGGATATAAAATGAATGCAAATGTATAAACTAGAGAGGTAGAAAATGACAAATATACCCTCGGGATAAACACGGGGTGTTACAATCTACCCTCCTTAAAAGAATTTTGTCCTCAAAATTCAACATACCTTAATACTGAAAAATCCATCACTTGTTCTACCTTTTCTATTGGATCTTGGCTTGGACATAACCCAATTGGACTATTGGAAAAAACACTCCCTGTAGATACGACACTTGGACTCACCAGACTATACTATAACAAGACAACCTATACTTGGGTACACAATCTAATTGAGATCAGTATGCGATATAATCTTAGACCTGAGATGTTTAGAATTGAACTCTGTATAGATGAGTATATTTCATATGGTCAATACATGCGACGTTAATCACACCTTGTAAAAGAAGTCGGTTTGGGTATGCTTTGTTTATATAAGTGTTCGGTTGACAGTTAAGATAGGATCCGTTAACTCGACACTATAGTTGAGAGTTTTTATTGACTCTGTCTGAGTTAAGTTTCTAAACGAATGTTAAATGATATGCAGATTTTAAGTCTATGGTCATAGCAATTATGACATATAATCGATAATTCGTATAGACATCGAGATTAAGGTTTTGACAGTCATAGTCGATGGGCGCGTAGCTAGATACTAATCATAATCGATGGGTATCGAAATATTTGAGATCGAAGCACTCAGTGTCGAAGTGTTTGACATTTGCTCACGGTTAAGTCACAATAAACCTTCACGGTCTATCCAATTCCCTGAGAGTTTTCATAAAAGGAGGAGAAGATAAAATGTTATTGAGAGAGGGTTAGCGACCTCATGATAACTAGAAATGCTGAATTAAATACGTATAATCATTCTATGTATTTATTATTATTTAAAGTGTTAAAGAATTGATATACTGATATCATATAGTAATTTAATATAAATTACATGATTCAAAATGATAATAATGATTATCAAATATGTTAGAATGCGATTCTAATATAAAATGATGAAAACTAGATTAAATTGTTAATTTAGTGCAAAATAACTATTTTATCCCTATATGATACAAATGTGTAATTTATTGTAAATTACATATTAAAATTTGATAATTGTGATTATCAAATATATTAAAATATAATTTTAATAAAAAAATGATAAATTCGAAATTAAAGTATTTAATTTAAAAGAAAATTATCATTTCACCCTTATGTATAATATTGACCAAGGGCATTATGATAATTATACCATAATTTTGAATTTATAGAAACTCAATATATATATATATATATATATATTAATATGTCTAATTATCAAATTCTTTAATACTTAGAGAATTTGACAAGTGTTAGAATTTATATGGCTAATATTTTGACACTTAGCATATTAATATTAATATATAAATGTTATACATTTATTAATTAATTTTAATTAATTAGTCTTGGTCAAAGGGTTTAAATTCAAGTTTGACTTGAGCTCACCCATATAATTTAAGCTTAGTTGTATCACATCATTTGACCATTATTTTATAATATTTATAAGATAAATATTAGAATTAAAAATGATGGAAAAATGAGTTAAATTCACCAATTTTGGGCTTTCTCTTCTTCTCAATGTGGAGGCAACCATGTGAGCTCAAATGGGAGGGTTTCAAGTGTAGAGAGCTCACACTGATGAGCTCAGTCTTCATGAAAAATTGAAGCTTACTAGGTAAGCACCTAAAACCCTCATTTAGCTGTGCACCTTTGTTTTGTCATTGAATTGCATAGTTTTAGGGCTTGTTTCTTAGGAAGAAAATTTGCTTTTATGCATACTTTAGGCCATTAGAAACCAACACAACTTGTATATCATATTTGGCTTAATAGAATATACAAAACCAATAGCCTATTTTATAAATAGACTTTGATCAATAAAACCTTTTAGAAATGCTATTTTGACATCTATATGTCAAAATTTATAATCATGGTACGTAGCTATAACTAGTATTATCCTGATGGATTTTATTATAGCTACAGGAAATAGGTCTCCTTAGAATCCAACCAAGTATAATCTTTCACAATATGTTAAGCTTTATAGGTCTCTACCTATCCAATTTTACCAATCTTTCTCTTAAATTCCATTTATAGTGAATAGAAATTATTCTTTTTGAAGTATCAATAAACATCTAGACTTGATTTATATGCATGAATTCTATCTCAGAATTCTTTGTCTCTAACCAATTTTCTAAATTTCTATCTAGGATAACCTTCTTATAAGTTCTTGGATCATCACTATGATCTACCTTTCTCACTAGGTAAGATTTAGAATCTTACTCATTTAGAAATCTGTATCTCTTTAGGAGCTTAAGTATTCTACTAGATTTTTGACTTAGAACTGAGTTAACTATTATAGAGGACTATTGACTAGATGCTTTATGATTAGCACTGTCGATTTGAGTTTCTAAGGACTTCTCCTTTAACTCGATCTTTTTATTTATACCACCTTCTTCAAGAAACATTTCTTTAAAAAGTATGCATTTCTACTAATTGAAACTCATTGATCCAAAAAAGTAGAAGTAATATCCTAAATCATCTTTAGGATATCCTATAAATCGACTCATCTTTAATTTGGCATCAAATTTAATTTGCTTGACATAAGTTAGACAACTCTAGACTCATATAATTAATGTTGTGTTTCTTCCCACTCCATATCTCATACGTTGTATTTTTTACTTATTTAGATAAAAACTTATTGAGGATATACGAAGTGGTCTACAAGGCATATCCCTGCAAGTACAATAGTAAATCTATAAAACTAACTATTGATCGTATTACATCTAATAGGGTATAATTCCTTTTTTTAGATAAACCATTAAGTTGAGGTATACAAAGTAGTCATTTGCAAGATAATTCTATTTGTTTCAAGAATTCTTGAAATTCAGTACTGAAATACTCACCTCTATGATTAGATCATAAAACTTTAATACTTTTTTCCTATTTGTTTCTCTACTTCACTATTGAATTCATTAAACTTTTTAAAGGATTCTAATTTGTATTTCATCAAACATATGTACCCATACTTATAAATGTCATCAATAAAGGTAATAAAGTACTTAAATCCTTGTCTAGCTAATGTACTAAATGGCCTACATATATTCGTATATACAAGTTCCAATAGTTTTTAGACCCTTTCTCATTTTCTCTTAAAAGGAGACTTTTTCATTTTCCTTCAAAAACATGATTAACAGGTTATATATGGTTCAAAACCTAATAAGATCAATATCCCACTATCTATAAACTGAGTTAGTTATCTATCTTCGATATGACCCAGTTATAATGCCATAGACATTTAGGATTTATTTTAACGTAAATTCTTTTATTATTCAATTAAATGATACATAAACCATTTTTATTTACTACTTTCCTAACATATACATTTTTAAAATATAATAAATATTTAGTTTTATTAACTTGTAAAGAATAACCATTATTCCTAGTACAGATACAAAAATAATGTTTCTTATAGCAGAAGCAAAATACAAAACTATTTTTTTAATTTCAAAGTGTGTTTCGATGGGAGTTTTAACTCGTATAATCTAATATCCTTTATAGCAGACGTTGTTATATTAGCCATTTGTAAGACAATCTTATTACCTGATAATGCGAAAATATTCTATATTATCTAAAATAACATATAAAAATAAGAAGGAATAGCTAAGTCAATAACCTACGAATAAATATCTAAATTAATACTTAATTTATATTTAATCATAAAACTGCTATACATACATTTCTTAGCCTTTATAAAAGGTATTGAGGATAATTCTTCTTCCAATGTCTTTCTACCTTGTAATAGAAATATTTCTCTTGGGTTTGGATTTAGATGTCTTGAGAGGTTTAGCTTTCTTGGCTTTCTTTTCTTTAGGTCCAACTTTTGGACCTTTAGATAGGCATTGTAGCCTCTACCAGTTCTACTAGTAGTAACCATATAGATATCCTCATGTCTATTTTTTATTATTCTGTTTATCATATTCAATAAGCTTATTGAGCAACTTTAAAAAAGTACATTTAATCTAATTCAAATTATAATTTGTTATAAAATGTTTATATTTTAGCGGGAGGAATTGAAGAATCAAATTCAGCTTTAGTAGTCAATGATGATCACGTCCTAAGTATCAAGCTACCCAATGATGTTAATCATCTTAATGATATGATTGTCAGGCAATACACCCTCATTGAGCCTTATACTGAAAAGGTAGCGTATATCTCCTACTCCAGAGCTCTAGAGTCTTTTCCATATAACTCTTATAAGGATTTCAATATATCATACGTGAAACATTCCCATGTTTTGTTTGTAACTTCTTATTCATAAAAACTAGCATGTAAAGTCATACTTTATGATTATTGATATGCCATTTATTAAAGGCATCCTACTCCTTCTGAAGAGTATCCACCTCTAAAAATGTGGGCATTTCTACCTTCAAGACATATCTAAGTTCGTCAAACTCATAAACTATTCTTAGGTTCCTTACCTAGTCCTTGACATTAGGTTTAGTAAGGATATAAGTGTTCAATATTTTAAAGAAGACGTTGGATGAAGATATTTTTTATGATAATTAAGAAAACTGAAAAGACATAGAAAGATAGTTTGTCAGTGTATTAAATCACGAAATGAATTCAACAATTGAATACATTTTATATACAGCATGATCAAATTAACTCTCACTATCTAATTTAAATCCCACTTCCTAATTTAGGATTTAAATATTTTGTTAGATTTTAAAAATAATCGAGAATCGAATTGGCATCTAAATGAACTAATCTCATATAATAAAAATCTTAGTTAATTAACTTCAATGAGTAAAGAACTCTTTCTTTTATGTATCACATATAGGACTCAATTTATTTTTTTTTGTCCAAGTTAAAAATACCTCACATAATAGAAATCTTAGTACATACATTAGCAATATCCAACGCACTATATTTTTTCAAATAGTATTCTCATTCCAATCTCACATAATAAAAACTTGATCGAAATTCGAATATTATCGAGAACTAGATAAGTCTAATTCAATTACTCAAACCTCATATACTTTACATAATAAAAATTTTCAAGTAGTAAATTTATGTCAAAGAATTATTAGTTATCCTATAATAAAAGTCATTGATATGATAATTACTTGAGGAAATTATCAAACTTTTACTCACATCTCATGTGTTTACTATCTTAACTCAAATAATTATGTAAAACTAGTTATTAGGGTCAAACACTTACACTAATAGTTATTCAGCTTATAAATAGTTATCATTTCTTACACATATATATCATATATATATACATGCACATATGCATAACTAATGTTTTTATTAATATATCACCCTAATAATACTATTTACTTTACTTGTCTAATAAGTAACAATTGTTTGTTTAATATTAATAAATTGTCATACAAGTCATTAATTACTATTTTGAGTCTAATTACTATTCACATAATCTGCTACTATTTTGAGCAAAGATACTTATCATATAAGTAATCTCTTTACTTGTTAGTATTTACTTGTCTCATAAGTAATTTATTATTTATTGACTCGATAGAGATTACTTGTCTTACAAGTAACCCCATTGCCCGTTTGGTTCGAATTATTTGTCTCATAAATAATTATTCTAATGCTTTAGTAGTCGCACTCATCTCACACACATGGAAATTAATGATTCAATTCAACAAATTATATATTTGATTCAATTTACTCAACACTCGAGTAGTTGGATTGTTTTGCTCAATTGGAATTACTTGTCACACAAGTACTCACATTGCTTGTAAAATTAGTTTAACTTGTAAAACAAGTTAAATCAACTAATATAGGCTAACTTGAATTACAAAAAAACCATTATGTCAACATAATTATTTCAAGACTTTAAAAAATCAAAGCAAACACAATTTGTGTCATAAAATTGTCAAACCAAGTGAAGGATTTTTTTGACAAAATGATTTAACTTATAAAAATAAACAATGTTGACTTTTCATTAATTATTTGACTTTGAAAATATATATTTATGACATCATTTTGCATCATATGCATTATGTCATCATCCATGCATATCATTACATACATATATACATACATTATCAAATGACATACGTATATACATATATTCATATTAACTAATTAATATTATTAATTAGGCAAGTCATTAATGAAAAATTAATCTAATATTAATCAAATAAACATTATCATTAGCCTAATTATCAATTCATCTCCTGAATCACGCATTAAACAAGCAATTAAGCAAAATCAACAATTAATTAAGCATTTTCCCTAATAGCTGAACATACCTAAGCAACCTTAATGATCATTTCATCTCAATTAACACTCAATTACATCAATTAATGACTATTCCATATGTTTAACACTTAAACAAACATTAGTTGAATAAAATCATATCATCTATAGTTTGTTCGTACATTAGGGGAAACCCAATAGACCACAAAATGGATTACCACAAATAATAACATAGCTTTACGAGGTAAAGGTTGTTCCATAGAAGGAAATCTAATAGGTCACAGAGCAGATTGTATATTTTTTTTTTTATGAAACTATCCTTAAAGAGTTCATTCTTGAAAGGAGAATGGTAGTTTATATGCCATATAAGAGTTAAAAATATAATTTCAAACAAGGACTCCTTATATGCTTTTTTCTTATTCACTCACTGAGTATTTTCTTAAATACTTATCCCTCATTTTTTTATTTTAGGATAGTACAATCATGTGCAGGCATAGAGTAGCTAATTAGAGTTTCAGCAAGATTTCAGGCACTCAACTCATATTTCAGTAGTATGGTCCACTGAATAGAACCATTGTAATAAATAGATTTGTTTTTTTCTATATTTTCTCAATCGAGAGTTTACTATAATAATTTGTTTTGAAACAAATATTTAATACAATGAGGTGTATGAAGATACGCATGGTTTGAATGCATTTAAAATTCTATTATATTCTGTATATATTTTGGAAAATGGATTTCAAACTAGGTATTAATGCCTTGTATGTCTTAGAATGAATTATAATTAATATAATGCATTTCATAGACTTGTGGTGATTATCAAAAGCTTGATATCTTAAGGTCGGGGTGTGACATATAAATCATTTATAACTAATTATAATTTAAATAGGATTAAGTGAACTCCTTCGAGGTTGCCCAATGAGCTTTAAGAATTTTATAAACAAAATAATAGGGGTAAGAGACATGAAGATGTCCAGATCAAAAGTTGAACATAAGAAAAAGAAAGCCAAGAAGGTTGAGTCTCCCAAGAAATCTAAAGTCATGCCCAAAGGAAAATATTTCTATTATAGGCCAGATGAGCAATAGAAAAGAAACTGTCTATAATATCTTGAGAGTTTCAAAATGATTAAGAGAGGTATGAATTTTTGTTCTATAATTAAATATAAATTAAATGTTAGTTTTGATATTCATTCATGGATTATTGATTCGATAGTGACTTCTCATATATGTGTTTTTATATAGGTGATACTTGCATTATTACAGGATGAGATTGTGCTATGGATGGCTAATAGAGCAATAATTTTATAGAGGCTATTTAAACGTGTGAGTTGAGAATCTTGTCGATATACATTTTGAGTCTAGTACGAGTATTTTATTTTGCTTTAGCAACTACAAACATTATTTCTAATTTTGTATTATATAATAATGGATTTTTTGTACAGTTTAATAGAAATAAATATATGATATATTTTGGAAATGTATATATTGATAAAGCAATTAATACAAATGGACTGTATATTTTGCAATTAAATAATAGTTATTTAGTTTCTTTTATTTTTAATAAAAGAATTGCCGTTAACATAAATCTTAAATATCTATGGCATCATAAATTAGGTTATATTAGAGATCGATGACTTAATCGGCTTATATCTAGTAGGATATTGATCTTAATAGATTTTGAACCTTATCCAACTTGTAAGTCGAGTCTTTGAGAAGAAATGACCATATATCTCTTTAAGAGTAAAGGTAAGAGGGCCAAAATACTTTTAGATCTCATACATACAAATATATGTGCACCATTTTATACGACGATCAAAGGAGGATTGAAATACTTCACTGTATTTATCGATGATATGTTTTAGTATGAGTATATGTATAATAAAATACAAATCTCATCCTTTGAGAAGTTTAAAGAATTAAAGAATGAAGTTAAAAAATAGCCAGGAAAGAGTATTAAAACTCTATGATAGATCATGGGGATGAATACTTAAGTACTGAGTTTTAGGAATTCTTAAAAAAATAGGATTATCTCATAAATAACTCCTTTATATATACTACAACTTAATTGTATATCAGAAAAGAGGAATTGTACATTATTAGATATAGTGTGATCAGTGATAAGTTTCACAAACTTACTATTATATTTATAAGGATATGCTTTATAGACTACTACTATATTCTGATCAGAGTTCCATCAAAATCAATCTAAAAGATCTTATTTGAGATATAGAGTAAAAAAAGATCCAGTCTTAATTATATGAGGGTCTGAGGTTCTCCAACATATATCAAATAAGTTAGATTTGATAAACTTGACGATAAATCAGAGATGGATTGATTTGTAGGACATCTTAAAGATAGTTTAGGATATAACTTTTACTTTCTTTTTGATTAAAGAGTTTCGATTAGTAGAAATACATACTTCTTATAGAAAGACTTTCTTGAAGAAGGAGGTGTGAGTAGAGAGATTGAATTAAAGGAATAACTCGTGAAAACTTGAGTCGATAATAATAATGCTAAATACTCTAGTTAACAACCCTCTATGCCTATTAACCCAATTCTAACTCAAAAATCTACTAGGATTACTAAGCTCCCTAAAAGATATAGATTTCTCAATAAACAAGATTTTAAATATTACCTAATGTGAAAGATGGATTATAGTGATGATTTGAGAACTTATGAGGACACTATCCTAGATAAAATCTCAAGAAGTTAGTGGAAGTAATGAATACTAAAATTGAATCCATGTATATAGATCAAGTCTAAAATTTTATTGATCTTTTAAAAAGACTTGTTGTCATTGATTGTAAATGGATGTTCAAGAGAAAGATTGGTTAGAAAGGACAGATACAGACTCATAAGACATGGCTAGTTACAAAGGGTTATACTCATAAATAATGGTTGGATTATGAGAAAACATTCTCCCCTATTTTTATGATAAAATCCATCCGAATTATACTAGGCTTAGTTATATGTCATAATTATGAGATTGGATAGATGGATGTAAAGATAGTATTTCTCAATGGTTTGATTGAGAAAAATCTATTTATAAAATAGTTTATCAAGTTTGTATCATCTATCGAGCCAAATAAGATATACAAGTTACATCAATCTATTTATGAATTAAAGCAAGCCTCTAGAAACTAGAACATTTGATTTGATGAAATAGTCAAATCATTTGGTTTTATCAAGAATCTAGATGAACCTTATATATACAAGTGGGTTAAAAATCATGCTATTACGGTTTTAATATTGTATATAGATGGCATACTTTTAATGGGTAATGACGTAAGTATGATGACAAAGATAAAGGTCTGGTTTTCCAAATCATTTTTCATAAAAGATCTGGGAGACGCGATCTATATCCTTAGAATTTAGATTTCTGAAAATAGATTGAAGAGAATATTTGAATTATCTCAAAAGTTATATATTGAAAAGATACTGAAGAGGTTCAGTATGAAAAACTCTACAAGAGATCTCTTACAGTTCAATCATAGTCTTCATCCTTCTAAAGATAATGGTCTAAAACCAACGAAGAGCTACAATGGATGTGTGGTATGCATGCATCAGCTATTGGTGGCTTGATGAATAATATACTATATACATGGCCTAATATAAAATATATTATAAGTGTTACTAGCAGATATTAGGATAATCTCGAGAAAAAACATTGGTTGACAATTAAAATAATACTTAAGTACTTGAGAAGGACTAAGGATTTGGTTTTAAATTATAAAGCTCAAAAGTTAAACAACTATAGGTACTCAAAATTAGAATTCTAATAAGATGTAGATGATCGCAAGTCTACATATAATTTTATCTTTTTGTATAATAAAGAGACTGTAAGTTAAAAGAGTTTTAAATATACAATAATAGCTAACTCCACTATAGAAGTTGAATATGTTACTGTTTTAAAAGTAGAAAAAGAGGCTTCTAGATGCAAAAGTTCATATCTGAACTTGGTGTGGTTCTTAACACATCTTATCTGATAAGCGTGTTCTATGATAATATCTGTGTTATTATGTAGGTAAGAGAACCAAGAGCATACCAGAAGTCCAAGCATATTCAACAAAAGTATCATATTTTAAAATAATTTGTTATTGCTAAAGAGATAATTATAAAGAAAATATATTTAGTAGATAACATCGTTGACCATCTTATTAAAGCGATGAAATTGAAGCAGTTTAACCAATATCTTGAGAAGACGAGTATTAGATACAATAACGAATAACTTTAGTGTAAATTGGAGTTTATTAGTGTAGTATATCTTAGAAATCATTCATATTGTCAGTTTTAGGGCATTTAGTATTATATCACTAATTTGTTATATGTGAAAGGTAATTCCTCATTCTAATCATACTAATTAATGGAGCTTATATATGAATGCCTAGATGATTAGATTATCTAAATAGTTCCCTACAAACATAGAATCGACTAGGTATTGATATCGTATAGTAGGCACATTAAATATTTTTAGTGAATATCATGAGATGATATTAGTGCAGGTGACATTATATTCATGTCATTAGGACATAAGTGTGGAAGAATAATTAGATAACTATTTTTCAAATATGACTAAAGAAATGATGAATCACACAAAATATATACAGTCAATGATTTGTTATATGATTGCACTAGTGTATGGCATACTCTTTTGACCTAAGATATTATAGTCATTATTCAATATGGACGTCTATGATTCATATGTTGTATAAGTATAGGACTAATCACATCTTATATAAGAAGCTAGTTTGATCATGGGTTATTTATATCAGGATATAAATGAATGTAAAGATGGGATCTGTCGATTTGATATGTATAAAATTTGAGTTACCATTGGCTTAATCTAGATTTGATTTGCTAGACGAATATCAATAAATAGATAAAGTAATAAATCCTGACTAGGTAGTGAAAAATATCACATAAAAATATTCATAGTGATAAGTTTTGACTTATAGTCCGAACATACATGGAGTTTAGGATTTTAACTATCTATGAACCTTAACTTAGTCAAGATTATATTTGAGAGGGATATTACCAACACGGTACATCCAATCAAAAGCAAAGAGTTTAATGAAGATTTTCTTTATGGCAGTTTAGGGATTATAACACATTACTAGATGTTAAACATAATAGTTGTGAAAGAGTTGTATGCCCTAAAAACTAATCACAATGTGATTTGTGATTGTAAATCATGTAAAAACTTTTTTAAATCTTATGATTAATAAAATGAGCATTTTATTTTATATTCTCTTTTATCATTTATATATGTATGTTTGATTTACATATAATGATAAAGCCCATAGAATATATACAATACATATATTGTTATGATGAGTTCATATTTATGAGACTATATGTTCATAGTATCATTCCTAAATATTTCTAGTCGTGAAACTATAAAGTGGGGCCTTTATGGTACCAAAAAGACTAGTATATGTTATCATTGCTCTATGCGATAGAGGGTAATCGATCTCATAGATTACTTGTATAGAGTCACTAAAGAAAGTGTATAGGTGCTCATTGGTTGAGTATAAGTTCACTGAACAGACTCGCATGAATTATTCAAATACTAATTACACTTAATCGTCAATTAGATACTTGTTGTGTCAGTTGTGTAAGTGATCCTTAGACTTTACAACATCATGATTACTTTATGAGTGAATTGCCCTACTTTAATACTATTTAGGGTAAGTCTGTACTAAGGCTTATGATAGGTAGTTATTGGGTATGGTAAGACATTCATCGAGGTATGTGAATGTTCGAGAAAGGATCTATCAGCCTTAGTGTTTGAGGCAGAATGCTCTATGTAAATAATTCAGATTTGACTCACAAAATCCTCGATCGGGATCGTATATTGTGTGTGATTGAGAAGTATGTTTTTAATAGAAATACACAATATAGGAATTATCTATTATTTATTATACATAGAATTAGATTTAAAGGGATTTGACAATAATAGCATATCCTTGATCTAATCGGAGTATTGTGTGACAGAAGGATTGAATTACACGATAACTAATGATGAAAGGGTTCATTGGTTGAAGCTTTGTACTTTTTTGTAATTCAGGGACCGTATTGCATGGCTAGGATTCAATATTGGTTTATAGACATTTAATTAATTTTGTTGAAGATTAATTAAATTAATAAGAATTAAAGAGTTTAATTCGGGTTATAAAAGAAATTAAAGAGTTTGATTCCGGATAAATTGTCTACTACAAGCTTTACTCTGAACCTATTGAGTCTTGCATTAAGTTGGCTTAAATATTCCCTAAATGGATTGTGCCACACTTATATATATTGAGCTAAAGTAATATGATTGGTTAATAAAAGCTTGGTATAGGTATTAATATTATATGTTGAATTTTCATCCTAACAAATGCAAATTTGACAAGTGGCGTAATCTTGGCCTTTAATTCATTTGACAAATGTAGGGTGGAGATGCATGAGATGTGGCTCCATTATGACCATATATTTGCAAGTTGCATCCTATTTATTTATTTTAATTGAATGTTAATTAAATTAAATAAATATTAAAAGGATAATATGGATTATTTTATTATTATCACTTTGACAAATAAAAAGAGCTTTTTGGTTTCTTTTCTCTTTCCCGTAACTTTCTTCCTTGCACATGGTGATTGAATTTTCATCATTCCAATCAATTACCAATTGAGTTTAAATCCTTGTGAAATGATTTTGTCTTTAGTGTGGTCATTTTCTTGCTTTGCAAAGTGTTTTCAAAGCTTGGAAACCTAAGGTTTTTACTTGAAAACCTAAATCAATTAAGAGTGTTTGATTGAAAGCTTGTGAAGGCCAAAGAGGAAAAAGGTATCCAAGAGCATTACTCATTAGAGGAGGAGCTAATTTGGTCTTCTAAAGCTTCCAATACCATCCAAGGGCAACAAACAACAAAGGTATACACTTAAATCTTTTAAATTACCATTATGTTTTCACTGCCTAGATCCAATGCAAGTAAAACTTATTTAGAAGTTTTAGGGCATAAAGTATGCTAGAATTTAACATACTACGCATCTGTTGTGCCTCTCTATCGGTCTTTGGACTCATATCTTTTAAAACATTAAGACTATGATTGAAGGACAGAAGACTTCTCTTAGAGTTCTCCATACTAAACTTCTTTAGTATCTTTTCTATATATATCCTTTAGGACAATCCTATTACCCTATTCGCTCTATCTCTATGATGCAAATTTCTAAAACATAGGTCGCTTCTCCAAGATCCTTCATCGAGAAGGTTTTGGACAACTAGATCTTCGCCTTAGTTATCATGCCTATATTATTACTGATTAGTAATATATCATCCATATACAATATGAGAAATATCATGGTATAATCTTTAACCTATTTATAAACATAACGTTCATCTAAGTTTTGTTCAAATCTATACGATTTGATCACCTTATCAAATCATTTATTTCAGCTTTGAGAAGTTTATTTTAATCTATAAATGGATCGATGCAACTTGCATATCTTATTTCTATCTACAATGGATATAAAACCAACTGGTTACTTCATATAGATATTTTTCTTAAGATATTCATTGAGAAATGCAGTTTTTACATCCATATGTCAAATCTAGAAATCATGGTATACTACAATGGCTAGCATGATATGAATAGATTTAATCATAGTAACGGGCAAAAAGATCTCTTTATAATCCAACCCTTATTTTTAAGTGTACCCCTTCACAACTAGATGTGCTTTGTAGGTCTCTACCTCACCATCCTTATGAAGCTTTCTCTTAAAGATCCACTTGCAACTAATAGGAATAATTCCTTATAATGGATCAACAAGTGTCCAAACTTGATTGGGGTACATGGATTGCATCTCAGAATCCATTGTCTCTAGTCATCTACCTGAACCCTTATCCAAGATAGCTTCTTCATAACTCTTAGGATTATCAGGATGATATATCTCTCCCACTAGGTAAGAGTTAAACTCTTGCTCATATAGGAGACCGTATCACTCTGAAGGTCACAATACTCCAGAATATTTTTGAATTGGATTTTGAATTAGAACTGAGGTTTGTTGATTGGAAGGTTTAGCCTCTATATCATCAGATTGAGCTTTTAAAGACCCTTCTTTAAACTCAATTAGTCTACCTGCACCACCTTCTATTAAGAACTCTTCTTCTAAGAAATGTACATTTCTACTAATCAAAATACGTTGATTAGTATGAAAGTAGAAATAAGATCCTAAACTGTCTTTAGGATATCCGATGAATTTTTTCTTCTCAAATTTTACATCTAACTTATCAGGGTTAATAATTTTAACTTAAGTTGGACAACCCTAAATTCTCATATAACTGAGATTGGCTTTCTCTCCCCTTTATATCTCATACGGAGTCTTTTGGACTGATTTTGATGAAACTTTGTTCAGTATATGTATAGTGGTCATTAGAATATATCCACACAAATACACTAGCAAGTTTGTGAAATTCACCATCAATCATACCATATCCAATAAGGTACTATTTCTCTTTTCTATTACACCATTCAACTGCGGGGTATAAGGAGTCAATTGAAAGATAATTCCATTCTCCTTCAAGAATTCTTGAAACTTTGTACTCAAGTATTCTCTTTCATGATCTGATAGTAAATTTTTAATACTCTTTCTAGTCTGTTTCTCTACTTCATGTTTAAATTCCTCGAACATTTCAAAGGAATCTGATTTGTATTTCATTAAATACGCATACCCATATCATGTTATATCATCAATAAAGGTGATGAATTAGTCAAATCCTCCTCTTGCTTTGGTGCTAAACAGTCCACGTACATCAATATGTATAAGTTTCAATAGCTTCTTCACTCTCTCACCTTTTCTTTTAAAGGAAAATTTGGTTATTTTCCCTTGAAAGTGTAATTCGTAGTCATGTACGAGCATACTAATTTTAGAGTCTTTGACTCTACTAGTTCCCTCATGTGTAACTTCTAAAGTGTCCTAAATAGCCTTAGTTGTGTCACACCCAGAAACTTTATTGTATTCTCCCTTATCTAATGTATAATAGATGACGCTCGTAGCTCTTCTATTGAGATGGAAGAGGTTTTTCTCTCCCTGAGTCTAATCCCATTTGGGTTTAGGCTTTCTCTCTCTAGTGTTTTCGTCTATAATGAATGGTTAAGAATACCCATCCTCTATAATAGTGATGATGTCGAAGTTTAGGGTACTCAAATTGATTTGTATATGTTTTTTCCAGTATGCGTAATCTATACCATCAAAAAAGAGCAGTATGTGAGTAGACTGACCTTCGACGATTTGTGAAGGGATGTTGCTAGATGCCATTATTTGATCTACTGCTCACTAAATGTTAGTTCTAAATGCAATGAGTATGACTCTGATACCAATTGTAAGCCCAAATGGTATAATATAGGAAGGAGGTGAATTGAATTTTTTTAAATATTTAGGTAAAAATAAAACTTTTCGTGAAAGTGAATGCAATAGGCACAGTGAACAACGTGAGTTAAATGCTGTATATAAATGAAGAGATAGAGAGAACAGAATGTGCATGGATGATTTTTATAGTGGTTCGACTACAAGTCTACATCCATTCTTCTGGGTTGAATCCGCTCACACCGAGGATAACTAATTCTTTGTTTTCATGAGTCAAGAGAAACCCAGATACAACTACTTCTTAAATGATGAAGGGTAACCAACAAGTATAAATTCTTTTAATCGAGTGAAGTGCAACCCAGTACAATTCTTCCTTATGATAAGTAAAAAGAAACCCAATAATAAATTTCATAAAATTAGAGTATTACAAGAAAAATCTCTCAAACAGAGTAAGTTTGTAATAAGCTCTAACCTTTTTCTCACTAGATTTATTACAGGTGAAAGGCAAAGAGAATAAAAATTTATTGGCAAAGGAATGTTTTTGATATCTTGCTATAAGTAACTCTTTCAACAACCCTTTTTATCTCTGCAAAATTGATTGTATTATATCTGCATTGATTTGCTCTAATGGCTCTTTGAATCTATCATTAATAGCAGTATTTAATGCTTTGAAACTAGCCATTATAGTGTGTAGATCATGTATGTATTGATACCTTTGGTCTATGTATTATACTTTGGTGAAATTTTTCTAGTATAGTTTCATGTATTGATACTTCATTCTTCATATATCGATACTTCTTTACGCAGATAATTTTGGTACCATTAATGTATCGATACTTGCCCTTCAGAGTATTGATACTTTTTTCTTTGTATAGTGCATGTATCGATACTTCATCAGCTTAATTTGTTAATGGATATGAGTTTACTATGTATGATATATATGTATATGATTATATGCATATATGTATGCTGCATTATTGATCCATGAATCCAGTTATGATTGTCCCTTTACCCAATCAAATGCCTAGCTATGGACATGGACAAACCAAAAACGATATATGCATGATACTTGATTATATGTTATATCTTAATGTATAATAGTATTAGATGTATGAATAGCTAACCAAATTAGTAATTGTGTATAATCCATATATTTTATTAACTTATATGCCCGATCTTATATTAATAAATTGTACACGATAATATGCAATATTAAAAATAATATTTATTTTTTATTGCTTTTCAAAGTGTAAATAGGTGAAAATAATTTTATCTAATTAATTATTTTATTTATAGAAATTTTTAATTTACTATAAATCCCTTAAGAAACTAACCAAACAATCTTAGAATTAATTATTTTATTTATAGAAATTTTTAATTTACTATAAATCCCTTAAGAAACAAACAATCTTAGAAGCTAGCACTATAACTTGAAAACTAATTGTTGATGTCATTTAAAAAATTTCAGGAATGGAGTTGCCATCTATTCAAAAAATTGTGAGATAGATTACCTAAGAAAAAAATAAATTATAGGGTTAGGGGTTGGTTAAATATGGGAAAGGCATTAGAATGGTTACTACAATGTTATAATCTTGAAATTTTGAGTTAAAAAGAGGGTGAAACTATCCTATATATCTAAGCATTTGTTTCATCTCAGAACTTTTAGAATGTGATCGACAGGAGATAAGGCTGGCCTTATCTCTCTAAGTCTGTACTGACATAAAATTAAAGATGTAACGCTTATAACCTATTATTTATAGATTAACAAAACATACATAAAACATAACTCAACTTAACATATGACTCACTGAACATATTGGGCATCAATCATTGAAATTGAAATATGGGCTCTGTGCCCAAAACATACATATACAACAATCACAATCATACTTATATACAATATATCGTGGATTAATATACTTAACCATAAATGTTAGGGCTTCAAAGCCTAAATACAAAACAACCATAGAAAGATGGACCCAAGACACCCTAACGACTACATATAAAATTCTCGGTCCATTGGCTTGCCTTCATGGGCAACTATTGAACATCTGAAACCTGCAAAGCTATAAGGTAAAAGGGGTTAAGCCTTGGGGAAGATTTAGTGACTGGATTAGTAAAAGAAAATCATTATAAATTTACTTTATAGTGCTCATCAAAATTGATTATGTATTATATATATATATATATATATATATATATCCTTAAATACATTCATCAAACTTTAACATATCATCATATACATATATATAGCATGCACATCATAGATAGCACACATATCATCATAGCTGTGATTGGTCCCAAAAGACAAACTATATCTGTATCTGTATGCTTCTCCATGCCCAAGGTATGCACACTTGATTGGGCAAAGGGACGGGGATCTTTCCTAGCATTACTAGGCAGATAATCACCCCATCTAATCTATGGATCAGCATGCAACATTTGTCTATCATGACGTAGATCATACTGTGGCACATGAATATAAACGCAATCATATATTTCATAACATTTCTAAAATAATTTATATAATAGCTCATGAAGAAAACTGCTCCATGAAACATTTTAAAACATATCCATATCATTTACATAAGAACTATTTCATAAAATGCTGCTATAGCATATACCTTGTAACTTTTATGAGGAAAATATTTCAAAAAACATATTTAAAGAATGAAGTTATAAAATTTTTCTTTATTAAAAACTATTACATAAAATATTTTCTAAAGTTTTTAATAACCGTATAATTTTATATGCATAAACATAAATATATACATATAAAATTTAATTTTTGAAAACAAATGAAAATGTAATTATATTCACTTAGTCATAATACATGTTTATAAATAGATTCAATCATTAAAAACTAAATGATTTTCATAATACAGATTTATAAAGAGTGAAATCATTAAAAAGTTGACATATGTTTAAACATATCATTTATCTTATAGACTAAACAATTT
>JAVXUL010097482.1:0-20712 GCA_035590515.1 Trichilia minutiflora | reverse complement strand
TCAATGTCATAAAATCATCATCAAAACATAATATATCCAAAAAGTGGCCCATGGCCATTATCCATGCAAAACATATACATATTCCACATATACCAAAATAAGAAAACATAAAAGTAGTCCACTCATAGAATAGGGAGGGTACACACTCCTTAGCTCTCCTCGTTTCTTGGTGTGCCACGCAAATATCCCGCTCGTATATCGTCACCTCGTGGTATGGTCGATTTTTATCGATTTCGCTCAGAAGTCAGAAAACCCCAAATTCTTCAAAGGAAACCCTAGATGCTCTTTTCGTTCTCTGCACTTCTATCGCCAAATCGACGCTCCTGGGTAGTTAGATGCGACAAATGCCATTGACAGGTGAAGAGAAATTGAAAATACGACAAGAATCCAAGAGATGACTGAGAGGGACAGAGGAGAGAATGAACGTGAGGGAGAGGAGGGAAAGAAAGAAGAAAATTGTGAAAATCTGAGCTTTGACCCCCTATTTATAGAAAAAAGGCAAAATTACCATTTTATCCTTAAGTTTTCTTAAGGGAGAATCTTCTAGAAGAGGGTAAAATTGTTAATTCGCACTAATTCGATTGAACAAATTGAAGTTCGTTCAAACGAATTACCCCCTTCGTTCGAACGAATCGTTCGACGTCTACAGAAGTCAGAGAGCTTCCAAATTGCCGGTCGAATGAATCCTCATTCGTTTGAATGAACCAACACTTCGGTCGAACGAATGACTTCTTCGATCGAACGAAGTCTAATTCGTTCAAACGAATCCCCATATTCGTTTGAACGAATCTAAAGCCACAAATTTTCCACAGAGTCCTCAAAATTTCAGTTAAATGAGTCATCCATTCGGTCGATCGAACCTGTTAAAAATTAAAATCTCACTTTTAATTACGTTAAGGTCCCTGTGTTTACAATCCCAAAACTCTATCTTAACCAATCAAATTCTCAATCTAAGTTACGAAATTGCACTCACAAGCACACGGTATATGAGATAGATGCAAATGCACGAACAGTAAAAATATAAAATGACCGTTATGCTTTTAGGATCTAAGCACGGGGCTCACACTAATATTTTCTTTTAGGGCAATCCCTCTTGAAATTCCCTTATTTTATGACAGTGAAAATATCTAAGATTCTTGCCCTTGGATTTTGATATGAACCCTTTCTTTACTTTACTTTCTTTTCTTTCGTATCTATCTTTGACATTCAATCCTTCTTTTGAGTTCACATCTTTAATCCGGTTTCTCTTATTAAACTTTTTTGAGTTTAAGGCATTTTTCACATCACTCATGGAAAGAGTAGATCTTCTATATAGCATTGTATCAATAAAATATTCATAAGAATCTAAAAATGAGGTCAAAATTATCAATGCTTGATCCTCATCCTCTACCCTTACATCCATAGTTTCCTGATCCATGACTAGCTTATTAAACCTATCTATGTGATCTTCTAATAAGCTCCCTTCTTTCAAATAAAAAGTATATATTTGTTTTTTCAGATATAATCTTTTTGTCATGGATTTCTAATGATATCTTTCATCTAACTTTTATCGAGCACCTCTAGCAATAGTCTTCTTGATCACTTCCCTTAAAACTTTATCAGAAAATAACATGATTAATACACTCCTAGCCTACCTTTATATTTCTTTGAGTTTAAATTCTATGAACTCTTTTTCTTTAATCTTTATATTCTCCTATTTTAGAATATAGCTCAACCCTTCATACTCAAAAAACACCTTCATCTTTGGCTTTCAAATAGAGACATCATTATCCCTTGCATAATTTTTAATTAAAAATTTAGTTGTCACCATTTTAGGTATTCAAGATTCTTCCTTTTCTTTGTTGGTTTGCTCTATTCTCTAATAGTTTTGATACCATCTGCTAACACAAGAGGAGGTCTCTTTCACTTCTATTTTTTTATTAAATATAAAAATATTTAATTAAAAATAAATTTTACTTCACAACTTGTATTTAAAAAATTAGAGGGAAGCAGGCTATTTCTAAAACTAGTGGGGTTATTTAGCATTCATGAAAGCTAGCCCGTACTATACTATCGAGGCCCGTTATATTCAGCTGAAGATCGCGAGTACGGAGCTAAATGATACTCGAGCAAGTAGTGGATTAAAATCACAGTGTTTTTGGGAAAATGAATTTATGAATAAACCCCTACGAGGTTCAGCTCATCGTCCGTCCTCTTTCACCTTCTTACGGTCTCGATTCACTTCCTCTTGTTAGGGTCTTACAAGGGTTTTTCGATTTCTTAAAATTCCCTCCATATTCTCAAATCCATTTATTTCCAAGCTTAGAATTCCGTGTTCTAGGGTTTCTTTTTCAAAAATGTTTTTAATCCAAATATTTTACTCGATTTTCTTGATTTCAATTTGAACATTCAATTCTCTGTTCTTGAATCACTGGTTTCTCTCTCGAAACTGTGATTTTGTTCTTCAGTTAACATTTTTTGGTGAATTTGATAGCGGGTATTTGTTTCGTGTTTTCAAATTTTTGTACTATTCTAGGGTGGTTTACCGAAATCTACCCACGGTTCTTTCCTCTATTTGCTGGGCAAGAAAACGTGGGAAAAGAGAAAGGAATTTTCAGAGAGAGAAATTGTTCTTTTAAATGGGTGTTTTCGATATTACTAGTTAATGACTAATTGCGATGAAGAGTGGGGTGTTAATAGGGTGACTAACAGGAGGTTGAAATAAAACCCTACGTAAGGATTTTGATATGAGGTTTTGAATATGAACCATGGAGGTGGAGAGAGCACAGCAAAGAGCATATCCAGAAGCGATGAGTCATTAAGAAGACCTGGTGCTGAAGACTTTGGCCGAGCAGTGTCAAAAATTGCGGTGGCACAGATATGTGAGAGCGTGGGGTTTGAGGGATTCAAGGACTCGGCATTGGATACGCTCGAAGACATTGCGATTCGATACATCTGTGACCTAGGTAAAGCATCCAACTTTAATGCTAACTTAGCTGGTAGAACACAATGTAATTGTTTTGATATAATTCGTGGAATAGAAGATTTGGAAGTATTAAAGGGGCTTCCAGGTGCAACAGAGATTGGTAAATGTCTTGTGGTTTCGGGGACTGTGAGGGAAATAATTGAGTTTGTGGATTCTAACGAAGAAATCCCTTTTGCGCAGCCAATCCCACGGTTTCCTGTTGTTAAGAATAGGAGATTGATACCAAGTTTTGCGGAAATGAATGAAACAACGCCAGGTAAGCATATTCCATCGTGGTTGCCGGCTTTTCCTGATCCTCACACTTATATCCATACACCCATGTGGAAAGAGAGGAAATCAGATCCTCGAGCTGATAAGATTGAACAAGCGAGGCAAAGGAGAAAGGCAGAGATGGCTTTGTTGAGTTTGCAGCAGAGGTTGGTGTGTAATGTTGGAACAGTAGCTTCAACCTCAAGGTCTGCAAGTGACGAGGAGGAAGAATTACCAGAAACTGGAAGTAATCTATTTCTTGCTAAGCCATTACAATCGGGAGAGAAAGATACTTCTTCAGTTGTTTTGCCAGCTAATCTTAAAGATGAAGTGTTAGGGGGAACCCATGGTTCTGTGGTGGAGGCATTTGCCCCTGCTATTGAAGCAGTGAAAGGTAGTGGATTTAGGGATGATGGAGATGGTGATAAGAAATGTCTTCCTAACAAGAGGCCTTTTGTTCATTTTAATTTTAGAACTGGCAAGAAATTTTTGGGTGAATTTTTTGATCCCAGTCTTCAGAGGAAAGGTGATGGGAGAATGACATCATTTGGCCGGGATGACGAGAAGGATGACAAGAAGAGAAGAGCAGAGTACATTCTTAGGCAATCTATGGAAAACCCACAAGAACTCACTCAGTTGTAAATTAGTTCATGACTGGCCTGCTCAATAGACATCTTCTTAGTTTAGGAATTGGTGGTAGCAGAAGGGTATAATGGCCTTACATTAGGGTCTGACTGTTGCTCTGGTATTAATATTACCGGAATTCTGTTAGGAGTCTCCCTTGCCATTCCACTCTAACAATTTTAATAGTTATGTGAGTGCTTTTTTTCAAGTTATTCTGGCTCTAGTCTAGACTGATTCTTTGAGAATGAAAGTGCTTGCTCTTTGACAATCTGATGTTGTAATTTTACAGTCACTTGTTATATTTGTATTGATATATTGAATTCTGTGCTTCTTGTACTCGCAACTATTTTCACTTTTTAAGATTGCTATTTTCTGCAGTGCCTCTTGATCATTCTTGACCAATTTGCCATTAGTGTAAAATAGTCCACGAAGATCAAGGAAGAAATTATAACCAACAAAAATGCGGCAACAATGAAAGAAGCAAAACTTTAATATATAACTCAGAATACTGTGAATTTAAAAACTTTACAAGACTTAGAGCCATTTTGTGTTGCTGATGGCATGTGAATATATTATAACATTACAGCTTGCTGTGTTCAATTGAAGAGGAGTTGTTACTCCATATGTATTGGGACAATTTTGTTTTTGGTGTTTACAAATTCTCCTTGTTTCAAGACATATTGTTATTGATACTTGCAGGATAATGTTGATATTATCCCTATACCGTTTTAATATGAATACTTTCAATGCAATGACTATCGACCATCAGAACAGGATTTTGCAAGTCATTTTCCTGCTGTATGCGCCCATGTGAATTTGTGGTTTCTCTATTATTTCAATATGCTTTTATGAGATTCTTGTTCTGCTGCAACAAGTAACTTCATAAATGGTGGATATGCAAGATATCTCAATGTCACACAAAATTTCTGAGCCTCTCCATTGCTGCACACAACTTTTTTTTCTTTTTTTTTTTTTTTTGAAATTCCCAAGCTGTATGTACCACTGGTATTATCTTGATCGCTTGCATGCCACCTGAAAAGGTACAGAGAATGTTTTTGTTACTGTGTCATTCCTTTCTTAACCCTGGAAAAGGAATGGTTACTACTCCCTTACTTCTTACCTGATGCATTCTTTTGAGCCCCTTATTTTCGTCTTTGTACACCAAATCTTTCAACTCTTTCTCTTTTGGCTTGTTCTTGTCTAATGGGAAAATTTTGTTGGGTATAAATAGAGAAAGCATGGGAGATTGAGTAATTATGATGTCGAGTCGTCTCACCCTTGAGAAGGTCTCGTAGAACCACTTGACTTTTTTCCAAAGAAATGTGAGTTTTAAGGAATGGATTGCATCGATGAACTTTGGTGGTTATAGAAAGATTATGTCAAATTTTTGCTCTTGTAGTTTTTACTTGCAAGTTTCATTTATGTAACCGAAGCAGATAATGTTATGTTCAATTGATGCCAAAATTATTATGCTTGACTATGACAAAAATTGTTGGGAATCTTTCTATGTGAAGTATCCATTTGCAGATGTCAAATTTATCTTACATAATCTTTTGCAACTCAGAATATAGATTCACGTGAACGCTGAAGGAGAAGATATATACTGTTGGGCCATCTGGTTATGATTCTGGGAGAATAATTTTGTTTAAGGTTAATACTGTTAAACATATTTTTTTTTATATACGTGAAAAACCTTAATCTATTGAATTGAGAACAGACATCAATCGAATTGACATCTGAAAGAGTAATTTAAATAAAATCCACAACCTCTCTTTATGTTTTAATAAGGTGATATTTCCGATGTTCGAGTTTGTGTTTTTACGAGAGTTCAGATCTTTATCACTAATCTAAGTTTGGGAGTAGGCGAGGTTGTTAGATGCATCAACCCTGAAGAAGATAGCTCTAAAAGTGCACAAATCTGCCAGAATGTTTACTAACGCGAAGTCATTATCAATAATTTGATTAATTGAAAAGTTGTGATGTATTGCATTTTGCAATGTCTTCCTTATCCATTTTGCTGCCTGGTCGATAAGTGGGTCGTCAAGTACAGCACATGAATTGCACTTATTTTTGTGTGCTTTTAAGCTGCTAAATTTTGAAACTTTATTCACAGATTGAAGCATTCAGGAGTTTTTTATTACTGATTACAGACAATCGTTCCCCTACGACAGCTGCGTTGCCACCACAGTTGCCAGTTGCTATGGTCTCCCATCTGCAAATCTGCTATAATGGTATATGACAGTAAAGTATCTTCAGTTTTCTACTAACAGCTTCAAAATGCAAATTGAAATGTTCACTCACTGAATCCAAATGATAGTTATAATTGCAAGACCGCACACTATGTTGAGAATACCATAGATGTAATACGCCTGACAGCATGATACAATTACAGACTGATTTCAAACATTCATATATATTTTCAAACTTTGCATTAGACGTATGAAAATTTATGATCAATTTTTAACCTGCAGTTTTAATTTTTGGGTAAATGGTTCAAGTTTTGTACTAATAAGTAATAACATCAATACATTGATTTATATTAACCAATCCATGATCCACACAACTTCTCTGAAATGCAGAATTGCATCAGACAGCATTCTACAAAATTCAGTCGGATTGCAACAAACATATATTCTTTTTATGAAGAGAAACAAGCTAAAGAAAGGCAAAGAGAAGACTAACATCATCTGAAGTTCTGAATAATTAAGACAGGTGAAGACAAATGTTTATCCTTCCCCACCCTTTTTCAAACTTCAACATATATCCAAAAATAGGAGATTTCCTGGGATAATGGAACCATGTCAATTTTTCAACTTCATATTACCTCCGAAGGAAAAACTTTCCCACGATGGTTGAAGATCATGAACTCTAAGTTCCCTGGTAGAGAAACCATCCTGCATTGAAGAATATAAATTACAAAAATTACTGAAAGCACTTTAGCCATCATTCAACAATTCTGATTTCGAGAAACACACAGTGAAATAATGAGAAGTTACTGGGAAATTTAATTTATATACGTCTTATGAAAATATGGTCATCAAGTGTCCACAGCAAGTTCCTTCCATGCAAATGGCTCAAGGCAGTGCCCTCTTTAGTACAGATAACAAGAAAATTAATGTTTGGCAGACAGATTTTCATACCAGCATAGAGAGCTAGACTATGAGGTAGCTGTCATATTTTAAAAAAAAGCCATTAAAACAGGGGCATGCTTGTGCCTGCTGGGTGTTGCCGTAAAATATAAACATGGTACTGCATTCATCAGTTTGAACATGTAATGCAAAATTTACTTTTATATGTATGAGTAAACAAATAAAGGAAAAGAAATCTAATATGCTTTCCTAATGACAAGTTAGAAATCTGGTATTGCTTCCAACTCACTATATATTCATTTTTTCACCAAAAAGTAGAGGCATATTAACTTAGAAATGAGTGGTTGGAAATCTTGCTGTTTGAATTCCAATTATGCAAATTATGTTCTCAAAACACACAAGTCTTGACTCTGGGCAATTTGTTGTCAATTTAGATGAATTAGAGATTCAACGATGAACTCCAAGTTATACAAATTATATTCTCTACACAGACAACTCTACTCTGGGCAATTTGTTGTCAATTTAGATGAATTAGACATCCAACGAAATACTTCAAGTCATGCAAAAAGTACAAATCCAAAAAGATACAGTAGTAGACAACTATGTATAAACCTTTCTATGATATTTGTCATTTTTGGAAGATTCAATCAAACTATAGAAAGTACAGATACTCACATCCAGCACACCAACATGCAGGTATACCATGATATTCTCGGGCCAGTCCATGCTCACATATGTGGATACAGAGTGAAGTCAACAAACAAACTTGTTTCAACCATACAATAACTAGTTCTAGCATTTATATTCAAGTTCAACTTTATATTACACAAATACAAACCTAGGCATGGTCCAACTGTTAAAAGTAAATAATCCTATTTCTAGGGAATCTTTTATCGAAACTGTCTATTGATGTGCTAAATTAAAGCTAACAATACATAT
This sequence comes from Trichilia minutiflora, assembly GCA_035590515.1. Taxonomy (NCBI): domain Eukaryota; kingdom Viridiplantae; phylum Streptophyta; class Magnoliopsida; order Sapindales; family Meliaceae; genus Trichilia; species Trichilia minutiflora. The sequence continues at coordinate 12,846 of JAVXUL010097482.1, read as the reverse complement.
GATTGAACGTCAGTGTTGAACAAACTAACTAGAAAGTTGTAACGCAGATCTATTTCAAACAACTGCAACAACATTCAAGCGAGAAATTCAAATAGATTGCATCATTAAGAGTAGAATTTGAACAATCTACATTTTGTTTTGCAGATAAAATATTTTAAGCTTATGCTACAAACAATTGCTGAGTTATTACGCAGCTAAAACACAGTGCATCGAACAATCGTATGGACTAATTCAAAGCCATCGCCTTAAAACTACACAAAACTTCTTGTCTTCAAATTGAATTGAACCTAAATTAACTCAGGGAAGCCAAACCAGCATACCTGTTATCTTCGGAATCAGGATGAATCGACAAAAACTTCCCGGGCACAGTTAGCGCTGCCCACATGCATAATACTAACCCTAGAAGCAACTCAACCACCACCTGAATTCCCCAAAATGAAAATCAACATATTGAAAAAAGATCTTTATTTTATAAAATAAATAAATAAAACATAAAATCACTCACATTCATTGGAGGATTTGAAAATTCCTCCTCCATAATTTTCAATAAACCCCTAACTGCAACCAAATCAAATCAAAGGTTCTCTTAAAACTATCCAATCAAAAGCAAAAACACATACATAGGTACAATTATAGACCGCGGATTACATTGAATGGTTGAATAAGCGGCATGAGCGAGAATCGCAACTCCAAATACGCCAACAACGAAACCTAAACCCATTGTTAGTTAATTTCGTTCCTCCAATTGGAATCTAAGTGGTAGCCTGATCTGCCGGTGGAAACACCGAACCTATAGATTGTGTCGCTCAGTAGGGCAAAGGATGATTAATTCTATTGTTCTGTTTGCTTACACTTCTACTAAACGCTGCCGTTTCTTAAATACATATCCGGATGCGTTTTATGAACAGACCTACCTAAACGCTGCCGTTTCAGATCTTTTTTCGTTATTGATAGCCATTTAGTCCTCCGCTTTCGGCGACTTACAGTTTCCGTTTAGCGGAAGATAGCTTAAAACGTTAAATGGCTCAAGTACTCAATCTACACCGCGGAGTTCTGTTGTTAAACAAATTGAGCTTCTACAATGGCCAAGGCAAGTTTCCACAACTTAAAAAATCGTTTTCGTACGTCAGAAACGACGCCGTATATCAGAAACAAGGTCACGCTCAGTCGTTCTCGCCAGGTTACTACTTCTGAAATCTTAATTGTGGAGAAAAAAACCTGTTGATTTTCTTCTGATGTTGCTCGGACTTGCTTCTCAGAAGATTGTCTGACGTATCCTATCATGTTAAAAGGAGGTCACCGGAATCCGAGGTAGTACTATATTACGACTGCATTGCTGTATAATTTTGAACAATTCATATAGAAACGAAACATACTGAGCTTCCGAATTCTGGTGCTCTAATTGGAACGAATATTTGCGTTTTCTTGAAAATAATTCGATGCTGTTTTGTTGATGCCTCTCAATGCACATGCGCGCAGTTTAATAGAAATTCATTTTGTTTTGGTAGATATTTAATTTTGCAGTGAGTTTGATGAAAATGAATAATTTTCCCTTAGGCTTATGTTTGTGATGGAATAGAATCGGACATCTTACCGCAAGTACAAACTCTTAGAAGATTTCCGAAGAAAGAACTTGTTGCACAAGTTGTTCTCGTCAGGTTTGATTCTACCATTTTCTTGGGACAAGAAGTAGACCAGATTTCTCGATCGTTTTTCAATACAGTTTTCACCATTAGTGTTTACATGAAGTTGGTGTCAAAGTTATTATCGTGAGTGATCGGTGAAATAATATTGATTCAAACGTGCTTACTACAGAACATATTGCAGGTACGACTATCAGCCATTACTCTTGTTGGTTGAATTGTTGGACTTAATTCAAATAAATAGCCTTAGATGTGTCAATAATTATGTATTATATATTATTATAATTTTTTTAAATGCACTTAAATGATCTAAGATTGTTTAAATAATATATATTTTATATAGCTAATTAAATATAGGTTTTATAATACATAAAAATTAAGTTTTATTTCTATTTTATGATGAATTAAATAAAAATAAGTATTATTGAAGTTATGAATGCTTAAATATAAAAAAAACTTTTTGTTATTTATTAATAGTATCAAGCCTCCATTTTGTGAAATTCACACGTGATGACTGTTACAAGTCTTTGGATACATTCTAACACTTCAAAATATATTATATATTTTTTATATTCATGACTAATCTAAAAAATATTTATTTTAATAATAAATTCTCATCTCAAACATATATCATAATTATTAATAAAAGTAAATCATCATAATTTATAAAACATGCAAAACATATTAAATTTATAATTATATTTTTAAATAAAAAATATACAATATATGTAACATCTCGATATTTGAGGGCGGAGAGTGACGTCACGGCTAAAGTTTAAGTAAGAACTAGTTCTTAACAGGCTTTAGGATGACTATAAGGACAGGAGAAATCTTACATTGAAATGAGAGAGGAAGTTACTAGGTTATATATGTGAAATTGAAACTAAGTTATCAACAAAATTTTTTAGGATAGATTTAGGCTAATTACCAAGAACAAAGCCATGAGACCCCATGGGTTAAGCTAAAGTGAACAATATTATTAACAATCTTGAGCCAAGTGTTACAATATGGTATAAGAACCAACTCTCCTCTAGTACGATTGTGGGCTGGAAGACAAGCCTGTAAAAACTGATAGTTCTGTAACATCTCAGTCCTTGAGGACGGAGAGTGGCGTTAAGGCTAAAGCTAAGGCTTGAGTAAGGAATGACTCCTAATAGGCTTCAAGATAACTATGACGAAAGGAGGAGTCCCACATCGAAATGACAAAAAAAGTTACTCGGTTATATATGTGGAGTTATAATCAAGTTATCAATAAGATCTTTTAGGATGGGTTTAGGATCATTACCAAGAAAAAAGCCATAAGGTTTCATGGGTTGGATCAAAGTAGATAATATTATTAACAGTCTTAGGTCAAGTATTATAATATATATATATATATATATCCCCCCAATGGATTTAAGGAAACCTAAATGTGAGTAGAGTAAAGGAGTCCTATTAGAAATGACGCAAAACCTTTACAACATCATCACCACCCTTTAATTATTCAGATCCCACTCAATAACCTGAAATTGTCAAGGAGAGTGACTATACAAGAGTATTTTCTGTGAGTAAACCATTACATATAAATATTTAAATAAGTGATAAATATCTAAACAAATATTTTAAGCTAAAAATATTTAAATAAATTATTTATGTGAACACATGTAAACATTTCGTTTAATTAAAATTATGACCTATTTATTTAAGAAAATACTTGGGTTGATCTCTTTTTTTAGTGATTACTTTGGTCCTTGTTAGTGTATTGTACCATAAAAACTATTTGTGTTATCAATTTTAAAGTATTTTGTATTGTATTACTGAATATATATATTGTATATATATATTAATAAAGAAATTGTTTTTATTCATATGTGTATGCTGCCTCTTCTTTTAAATCAGACTAATGAATGGTATATAGATATGAATACCTAAATAATTAGATTATCTAAATTGATTCCTATATACGCGATATCAGTTATGTATCAATATCGTATAGTATGCACACGAAATATCTCTAGTAAATATTAATAAATTCATGTAAAATCACCCAAAAGGAGGTGAATTGGGTGAATTGGGAATTTAGATGATTTTTTAAAAATTATTAAGTTATTAATGCAAGTTGATGACTATCATTGTGAAAATACAACAGATGCAACATATAAAAGTAAGAATAAAAAAGAAAAATAGACACTTCAAATTTTTATAATGGTTCGGCTATCAGACCAATATCTACTCTTTTTAATTTTATTCTTCGAATCAGAGGAATCACTATATGTATTAATTTTCCTAGGTTAAGAGAAACCTAATACAACTCCTTCTTATATGTAAATAGCAAGTACTATAATATCTTCTTTTCAGGTTAAAGAGAAAGCTAAAATAAAAATCTTTCTTTAACTTAGGTGAAGAGTAATTCAATAAATCAGTGGAAATAATAAATGCAAACTCTCTCAACAGAGTAGATTTTCAATTTCTTGGCTTTTCACTTTCTCTCCCTAAAATGAATGCAACAAAATAAAAGAATGAGAGAGGAATATTTACAGAAGAGTGTTTCTATAATGCTCTAAAATTCACTTGTTTTTGTTCTCTAATGTCTTCTGCAATCATTATTGTATTTATACTTGTTATTAAAGTCTTTAATGACTACTTGATTCTGCATTTATTTAGTTTACTATATACTGTAAACTAGCAGTTATGTTTCAAAATTTGAGGAACATATCGATACTTCCCTAAGATGTATCAATACTTAGGTTCATGTCTTGCGTTGTTTCGTTAATTTTGTATAAAAGTATCGATACATTGCCTAAGAGTATCGATACTTAAATCCGCTATACTCCTAGTGTCTTCATTTTATCCTTGGGTATCGATATATTACTTAAAGAATATTGATACTTAGACATGCTTTACTTTCAATGTCTTCATTTTGAGCTTATGTATCAATACTTTTATTTTAAGTATTGATACCTTCTTATGCTTCACTTTAGAATCTTCATTATTCTTTTATGTATCGATACCTTTAAGTGATGTGTCGATACTTATATATGTTTTAAAGCAATTTTCTTCATGACTTGCTTCAAATACTAGTATTTTTGCTTTAAAATATCAATACTCGATCTTTCTTGATGCTAATTAGTTTATGCACTTAAACTTTTCTCAGCTTTTGACTATTTATACAATATTGTTCAGAATAAAAATATTCATACATGTATAATAGAAATCCACCACAAGTAATCAGAGTAAAATTAGATTTCTTTTTAAATTATCATATATGCAGCAATATAAGAGTTAATCAAATTTATAATTTTTTTATTCATGTAACTCATAGTGATTAAAAAATTATTTTTGCTTATCATAAAAAACATATTAAGATATCAAATATCATGAGATGATATTAGTGTGGGTGATGATGTGAGTTATATAACTAGGATATTAATATAGATTAACAATTAGAGAACTGTTTTTTTTCGAATATGACCAAAGAAATAATAAATCATATAGAAAACATACAATCAATGATTCGTCATTTAATTGTACTAGTTTACGTCGTAATCTTTTGACCTAAGACGTTATAATTATTATCTAATAATATAAATATACACGATTTATATGGTGTATAAGTACATGACTAATCACGTTTTGTACAAGAAGTTAATTTGATCATAAGTTATTTATATTAAAAAATAAATGATTATCAAGATAAGATCCATTGACTCGATATGTATAAAATTTGAGTTACCATTGATTTGATCTGGATTGAGTTCTTAGAAGAATATTAGTAAATAGTTAAAGCACTAAATCTTGGCCAGGTGTGACATATGTCATACAAAAAAGTCCATAATGATGAATTCAATTTGTAATGACTGATAATTTAAACAGATATTGATTTTAAAATTTTAACTACCTATGAGCATTGATTTAACTGGAATTAGATGGAAAATTAATATTACCTATACGAAACATTCAATTAATATTAAAAGATTCAACTAAGATTTTCTTTATTATGGTTTAGGGATTATTGTATATTACTAGATGTTAACCATAGTCGTTAGGCATTCAATTTAAAAGGGAATTGATAAGATTGAATTTGACTCATGGCTAATAGCATAGTGAACCTCAGAGATCACAACCAAAAACTATTTGTTTTCTTCTTAAATATGAAAGAGAATATCAATTGTTATTTGGTAAGAGGACTAGCATTTTTAATGTAACAAACAGTCAAAAATTATAAATTATTTACATGTTAAGTAGTTTAACAGATCTTAGAACTTGATAAATTGACTTGATTATAATTTAAAGCAAGTTATAAATTTTTATTAATATTAAAAATATAAATAAAATTAATTAAAATTGATTAAAGGTACGTGGTTTGACTAGCTTTAAGTTAAATTTGGTACTAAAATATTTAATAAGGATAAACTTATTATTTTATATTTTACTATTGAAAAGCTTGTTAGATAAACTTTGGATATAATTGTCTTTGATTTTAAAGTCAATGATATTTATATAATTATGGTGATACTACAAATATAAGTCAATTTTGTCAATTATTTTTATAGTTTTTCATTTTGAGAAAATTGAAAACAAAAATCAATAATCTCTCTCTCTCTTATCTCATGACCAAGGGAGAAATTCAAGTAGTGTCTTGATTTCTTGGAGGATTTGGTAATTTTCAAGCTTTCTTCATTATTCAAACATTAAAGGTTAGTGTTTCTTAAAGTGATTTGATCAAATATGATGATTTCACCTAATTGCATGTTAATTTAATTAAGCCTTAAACGACTTTTGTAAATTTATTATCAACTTATCAATGGTATCAGAGATTAATTAAAATTTTTAATATACTTATTGATGCTTGATTAATGCTTGGTTTGATAATTGATTCAAGTGGAACCTATGGAAGTAAATTCGGTCATATGAGTTTTTTTTGTTGAGAGAAATGTTTTCTCAATCAAATATATGCATTAAATGTTGTATTATTATGTTAATAATGCATGGAAATTGTCAAATTTGAGCTTGGTTGAGGCATTAGAAAGGTGATGATAGCGATAAAATAACACTCAGGTATAGTTCTCAAATTTGAATCATATCTCATTTTTTAGAGTCCACTAGAAGAATTTATAAAGTTTATGTTTACTTTTCTTGTTACAGGATTTGAAACTCTTGTATTTATTTGTATATGATTATGTAAAAGAGAGATTATATCATTTTATGATTTTAAATTATTATATAATTGATATATGGATTTTAATACGAAAAAGTATCCTAGTAGACTAAAGTGAGTTGAGTTTTAGAACATACATCACTATTAATATGTAGGTATATAGAATTTGATCTCGTATTTTCATTTTGTAGTATACAATGCCACCCATATCAAGGAAAGGAAAGGAAAAACCTTGAAGAAAGATAGTTCCTAAGGATAAACAAGTTGAATTATCCATGTACCTTAACCTGAATTTAAATAACCCCAAGCACAACCCTTACAACAAGATCCATCTCTGGGATCGAGTATACCTTTTCCTATGATGTTGACGGTATGAGTAGCTTATATGGTATAGTAAAATTCCTAGAATTTCTCCCAAACATAAGTTCAACGTAGATCAGCCCCTATATCGCTATACTTATCTATACCTATACCTGTATCCATGGATGGCTATAGTTGTCAGTGATAATAGAATCTTCCAGACCAATTTTAAAGCTTTATAAGTTTACAAAAGAAATTAGATAATTAGGAGTATACCATTTAATTGTAGGATTGATGCTACATTAGCAAACCGGTGGATAATTAAGGTAGAAAAAGAATTAGAAGATATGGGAATAAAAGATGATGTTAAGTTAAAAGTAGTTACTAGACTTTTGGAGGGAAGTGCAACCATTTAGTGCAAAATGTCAAGGCAAGGATAACAAAACCTCTAATAGAACAAGATTTTCAATAAGAGTTTAAAAATTAATATTATTCCCTTTTCAATTGTAATTAAAAAAAAACGAATTCTTAAGACCTAAACAGATGAAAAATTCAGTAGCAGAGTATGAGACATAATTGAGAGAGCTTATGAGTTTATCCCTAAATTTATTAATGAAAGCTTATGTGGCAAGTTCAAAGAGGGATTGAACTTTGAGATTTGAGAAAAGATGATTTTGGCAAGTAATCAAGAGTATAAAAAGATGATTCAGATGGCTCTGAAGGTAGAATAGTTAGTAGGTGAGAGAAGAGCTAGAGGCATATTTTAAAAGAGAAAATATTTGAGTATACAGGTTAGGCAAGCATCTAAAAAAAGTTAAAGTAGTGATTCATCTAGTAGTGCTTTAGCCATTAGTCCAACTAACAACCCTTAATTCTCTCCACTGGGCTAGAAACCATCCGGGATGAGTTCATGAGCACAAGGATCAGCTGCAAGTTTTAAGGAAAAAAAATGTAAACAGATGTCTTAATTATATGAAATACCACAATGACACATATAAGTTATCACAAATGTATTTTCACTGTGGCTAGATACGACATATTCAGAAATATTACCTTAGCTTGCCTAGTATATAAATAGGCAATCAACCTACATTCAGCCAATATCCTACCTATCTATAGTAGTAGTAATAAGTGGGTCAAAGTATGGTTTCAACTAGTAGGAGGTTAGGAGTAGGAAGCTCATTTGTAGTTTAGCAAAGTACTCAAAGGAACCAAGGGTGACTGTAGACTCTTATATTTGCTCTTAATCATAGACAAGTTCAAGTGAATCCAAAAGTAGTGAAAGATATAGTTGGTATATTTGAGCATAAAGTATATATACTAATTGACACAAGGTCTAATAGATCATTTATTAGTACCGCCTTCTCATCATATGCAGATAGAGCATCATCTTTTATATATCAAGGATTAGTAAGGCATACCCCTCTGGATTAGAAGTTGTTAAGAAAAATAATTTTCAAGAATTGTGAAGTTATTGTGAATGGGGTGGAATTAGAAGTCAACTTAATTCCTTCAAAGATACATGATTTTAACATTATTTTAGGAATAGATTAGTTTTCATGACTTTGACCTTTAGTAAACTATTTTACTAGGCAAGTAATATTTAGGAGGTCGGGTGAATCAGAAATCATACTAAGAGATGAATGGAATATCCTGTCTATGTGTGTAATTTCATTATTGAAAGCTCAGAGGATGATAAGAAAAATGTGTCAAGCATACCAGGCACACATGATTGATACTTCGATTTTGGGGTATATGTTAAGGCAAGTGTCAGTGGTAAGATAGTTCCTAGATGTGTTTCTTGAAAAATTATTTAGGTACTGGATAGAGAATTTGATTTTAGCATTAAATTAGATTCAAGTATCACATCGATTTTAATTCCACTATATCGAATGGCATCAGTTAAGCTCATAAAGTTAAATGTATAACTCCAAGATTTGATTAAAAAGGGTTTCATTTGACTTAATGTATCACCATGGGGTGCACCAATTTTGTTTGTTAAGAAGAAAGGCAGGACATTGAGATTATGAATAGACTACCAGCAACTAAACAAGGTGACCATTAAGAATAAGTACTTGTTATCGAGGATTAACGACTTGTTTGATCAGTTCCAAAAAGTCAGCATGTTTTCCAAGATAAAACCAAGATTAAGGGATTATCAACTAAAGATTTGGGAAGATGATATTCTTAAGATAATTTTTAAAACAAGGTGCGGGCATTATGAATTCCTTGTGATGTTGTTTGAGTTAACCAATATCCTTACTGCATTTATGGATCTTATAAATAGAGAATAATTCGTGATCGTGTTCATCGACGATATATTGGTGTATTCGATAAGTAAAAAAAAACATGATCAATATCTTAAAATTATGCTACAGACCTTGAGAGAAAGTAAAGTATGTTGTGTATAAAGTTCTCTAAGTATGAATTTTATCCTAGAAAAGTGTTATTCCTCGGACATGTGGTATCCAAAGATGGTGTATTCATAAATCTTCAAAAAGTATAGGCCATTGTACAGTGAAAATAGCCCAAGAATGTAATAAAGTTAGAAGTTTTTAGAGACTAAGTGGTTATTACAGGAGGTTTATTAAAAGGTTTTCTCTATTAACTACTCAATTAAGTAGACTTACCAGAAAAGAGATTAAGTTTGAATGGAATAAAGAATACAGATAGAGTTTTCAAGCTTTGAAAGATCGTCTCATCACAATTATAGTATTAATACTTTTTACCCTAGGAAGTGGATATATGGTTCACAGTGATTCATCCAAACAAGGATTTAGGTGTGTATTGATGCAGTGTCACACTCTAACCCGTGGGTCTCATACATGACAACCGTTACAGATTCTTAATAAGCATTCCTTAGGTCCAGAATGCTTATTAAGAACCTATAAAGCTAAAATCATAAACAAATATAATATTCTTTCAAAACAATAGTTAAAGCACTTCCAAAATCAAACCAACCAAACCACCCAATCTTCATGATATTTTAAGGAATCACAAATACTACTATAGGGAACATTTCGATTCTTTTTCACAAATCAATCATCAAAGTGTAGAAGTAACAAATTTCAAGCAAATTAAAAACAACATTTAAATCATTATACATTTGTTTTTATTACTTAAACGAAAATACAATTCAAATCACAAAATAGCTCTAGTGGACTAGACCTTTTTAAGTGAGTCGATTCCAGGGGTATACTTGAACTTCTCTATCCTAGAAGAATCACCACCACCGCTAGTAGCCAACTAAGTGAACTTGAAACTAAAGGGCGAGGGGGATGAGTATACGGGAGTATACTTCGTGAGTGAACTAAAAGTAAACATAAACAAATAAAGGTTAATTCATAATTAGAAAGCAGTTTTAAGATATACTATAAACACTTCGATAAAAGAAATAACATTTATTTTAGTTTAAAACCTCAAATAATAAATTAAAATCATTGGGCTAGCTGTCTTTTTCGAAGATTTCCCTGGCCCTGGGCATGCTGAGACCATCAATGGGTTTTATATGCAATGAAATCATGCTATTTATAAAAATAGATTTTGAATGCAAAGAATAAAACATGTATGGTTTAGTTTTATAAAAACTAGCCCACCACTAACGTTCACCTCGGATTAGCCATAGGGTGACATCTATGACTAATCCGATGAGACTTACAGGTAGTCAGATCCCATCACATTATCACAATAAAACATTCATATACCACCCCCACCTGTGAAGTCTTCACTCACATAAACGACCTCTCAAACAGACCGATCCTAGGCTATCTCCCCTGTAACTATAGTAAACAATCCTAATATATGACCGTCATCACTAATATATAAACTCGACACTCCTAGGCTATCTCCCCTGTAGCTACAGGACCGTCATCACTAATATATAAACTCGACACTCATAGCCGTCATCATATCAAGTATAAAAATCTGACCTACTGGCAGTATCATCATATAATAAACATAAAGCTTGGCCTATTAACTATATCATCATATAATAAACATATATTATCATCAAAATATAAACATGTAATAACTTGGCCACTGGCCATTTTTCATGAAAACAAGCATAAATAAAACCAAAACAGTATTCATAAAATAATAGCATTGATCAAATATTTATAAGCAGTTACCAGAAATTATTCTTTTAAACAGTAAAATCATAAAATGTCCAGTCACAACTTAGGGAGGGTATACACTCCCTAGTTCCCCTCGTTCCTCATATCGGTAGCAAATTCATCGCTCGCGCTGTGTTACCTAAACATAGATACCAATTTATGTCAATACACATTTCTAATATGAGTAAGACGATGCGTATGCGTGATATATATGTTCGTTCGGGTTTTTCTAAAATCAAAAAATACACTAAATCAGTCAAATCCCTCGTTTCTCACATAAACACCTAAATATTAATGCTAAAAACCCACATTGCAGCTAAACTAACACAATTTAACTCGTTTTTGCGATTCTGACAAGTGAACCCCACACAAGCGTCAGAACAGTAATTCCAATTATTGTTCACGCCAAGCCAAATTCTCCAAAATTGTATTTTTAACTTCTTACGACTTCTCCGACTCTATTATAACCCAAATAACACTTAAAAACTAGAATACTTGCGATAAATCTACCGAAATCTATACAAATGTACAGTAAAAACCATCTCATAAAAATTGACTAAAATGCAAAACAAAATATACAGATGAGTTAGAAATGTAGCTACGAACCTCGTGGTAGCATCGATTTTCCTCGATTTCGCTTGAAAGTCAGAAAATCCCATATTTCCTCATAAAACCCTAGACGCTCTTTCTTGATTTCGCATTTTTACCACCAAATTGACACTCCTGATGAGTTAAACGCGTGGAGAGCGATTGACAGGCGAAAAGAAATCAAAAATCTGATGAAATATGGGTGGGAGGTAAAGAAGACAGAGAGAAAGGGAGCGTGAGGGAGAGGGTAGAAAGAAAGAAGTAGAAATCGTGAAATCTAACCCTCAGCCCTATTTTTATAAACTTAAGGGTAAAATTATCATTTTGTCCTTAAGTAATGCAAAGGAGAAGTTTCTAGAAAAGAGTAATTTCGATCATTTTGCATCGATTCGATCAAACGAATTAAAGTTCATTAGAATAAATCACCCCCTTCGATCAAACAAACCAGGGTTCGTTTAAACGAATCCTTCGATGTCTACAGAAGTCAAAGAGCTTCCATTTGTCGATCGAATGAATAACCCATTCGAACAAACAAATTCCCTTATTCGTTCAAACGAATAAATGCAACAAATTTTTCAGGGAATCCCCAAAACTTCTATTGAATAAATCACCCTATTCGATCGACCTAACCTACCAAAATTGAAAATCTCACTTGAATCTTCCTTAAATTTTGAAAATATCATTGCGATCCCACTCAAAATAAAACTTACTTTTAATTACATTAAGGTCCCTGTATTTATGATCTCAAAACTCTATCTTAACCAATCAAATTCTCGAACCAAGTTATAAAATCATGTTCACACGCACACGGTGTACGGAATGGTTGTGAAAGTATGAACAGAGAAAGTGTAAAATTACCATTATGCATTAGGGTTACAGACACGGGGCTCACAAATCTACTCCCTTAAAAAAGTTTTGTCCCCAGAATTTAACGTACCTTAGTACTAGAAGAGGTGGGGATAACGACATTACATTTGAAGTTTGGGTTCCCAAGTCATCTCTTCAATAGCATCACTCCTCCACAGAATCTTTACCATAGGAACAACTTTACTTCTTAATATCTACT
>JAVXUL010097438.1:10547-20727 GCA_035590515.1 Trichilia minutiflora | reverse complement strand
TAGTTGCTGTAGGATTTCTGTGAATGAAATGAGAGCCTGTGATTAAACCAGGACAAACGGTGGCCAATTTCAAGCCCTTTTCCTTGGCTATTTTCCAGGCAGCTTTCTCCGACCTCAGCTTACCCAATGCATACCACAGCTGCCAATTTTCAGAAAAAAAGAACAATTCATTCAATATCAAACTTAACAAGCAAGTTTTTTCTTTTCAAATGTATACAGGGATGACAGTTTACCTTTTTGTTGATACAAAGTGATTCATCACTCCATGACTGATGGTTAACTACAGGGGAAAGTTCTTGTAGTGCGGCATCTCGCCAAACGCAGCACAAAAGTGAGGATGTGAGCACACACTTCCTTACTGTGGTTGCTCTTGCACATGCCTTCATCACATTTTCAGTGGCTTTCACTTCTATCTCAGCCATTGATTTCTAACAATTGAATCACAATCAAAGTATTGGTCACAATCATTGGCGTTAAAATGGGTAGCTATTGTCCAATTTTCGGTTTAACTGCTAATTAGATCCAATTTGTCACCAGTTAGTTAAAAACCCAGCAAGCTATTCTACTGCTGATGTGCAAAAAATTCTTTCCATGAGTTATTATAGGTTGTAGACCATATGCATCCTAAATTAGGAGGGCATTATCATATAATTATCATATGAATACATTTCCTATTTTTATTAATAATATTTATGTTGAAGTGAAATTTAATACCGTTACCAATACTTGGACTTATAGAAAATATTTGTTATATTACTTAACGAGGTTTAACGCACGATCCGAGGGTTTTTTTGACTTATAAACTAAAGAAGATATTTGTTATACTATTTAAAAACTCTCAACGTATGATCCAAGGATTTTTTAACCTGTGGGTTAAGAAAGGTTTTGTTGTATTATTTAAAAAGCTTCAATTCATGGCTCAGTGATTTTTTGGCTCACGTGATAAGTGGGTTTCGCCACGTGAAATCTAGATTTTTCTTCACTGACTCATCTTGTATAGGTGAGCATCACTTAGCTACCCAATAATAATTTTACATGGTTCGTGTTTTCAACATAATTCAAATGAAGATTGTGAATTTTGGATATCAATACTAGGTCCTTCCCCTTTCTTCACTATTTAGAAACGAAGCGCCCAATACATTTATGGTTCATTGTGACAAATTTAGACATAACTGTTTGTTCCTGGTCTTTTCCTTCGCTAGGAAATACAAAGCCCGGTACATTCATGATTCTTGCTCATTCTACAGTACCATACTTTTGTAATAATTTTTAATTATTTTATTACAATTCTCAGTTTATAAAAATTTAGAAAAAAGAATTAAAAATTTTGAAAATTGTAACAAAAAAATTAGAATTGTAACCGAAAAATTGAAATCGAAAGAATTTAAACGACTGTACGCAAGTTGAAATCACGGTAGCCCCACCCATGATTCTTCCTCCTTGTATATTACTAGCTTAGCTAAGGCCGTTACATATCGCGGGGGTAGATATTTCAATTTCACGGGACCTGATGATATCGAGGTCAAAATCAGGTGGTCAAGTAGGCCTCAATACGGGCCTTAATGGCAAAATTCATATTACCCTACTCTGGCCGCCATGGAGAGAAAAATAAGGATACTGTATAATGGCGAGAGAGTGAGAAACAGGGGTGTGCAAACTGAACTTATTCAATTCACGTCGATTTAAATTATTAATTTATGTAATTTAAATCGATTTAAAAAAATTATCAATCAACTTACAGGATAAAATTTTATAATTCATTATTCACAAATTAGATTAAAGATTAAATTAAATTTAATCCTGAATCTATTAATCTACACCCAAAATTTAATCTAAAATCCAACCCAAAATCTAACCCAAACTTTATATATATTATATCAATGACAATTCTTTAGTTAAATTTTTCTATTGATGTTATTATTCAAATTTTGAGAGTAACAGTTTGTGATTAGAGATGTGTATACTATTAAAATGGAGCGGAATAAGATGGAATATTTTCAATTTCAAATGAGATAAATAGTATTTTAATTAAAAAATATACAAATTAATAAAATTATAAGAGAACATTATTCAATTTAGAAAAGAAAAAAAATTGAAAATTTAAAGATGAAATATTAAAAACTTTAGTTAAATAAAAGAATTATTGAATGTGAGAAAAATATACACTTAAAAGTATTTCATTTATTTTTTCTAGTAAGTAAGCTCTCTAAGTTTTTACTAATTTAATCTATTTAGTTTAACTAATTTATTTATATCTAGATCAAAGTTAAATTAGTTATTATTAGACAAATAATTTGTTTACTATATTCTATAAAAATTTTAAATCTAAATTTTGAGTTTACATCTAATTTATTTTAAATCGATCATCTATTTGAGTTTAAATTTTAGATTATAATTTTAAATTTAAGCCCAAATTTAATATGTAAAACTAATTCAATCTCATTTGTTTTGAGTGATTTAAATTAAATTAAATTATGATATTTTTTATATCCGCAGAAAACCCTAATCTATGTAATTCTAGATAGATATTAAATTAGCAGCTGTTATATGAAAGGGATAATTTAAATAAGTTCTATAACCTAATCTTTAAGTATTTTAATTGAAAAAATCCTAAACCTTCGAACTCAAAACAAATGCAAAGAAAATCATCATTTGAAAATTCTTACTACCATACTAGCTCCCGTGAGATATGATATATTTAAAAATTGAATAAAATTACTTAAATACAATTTATAATATGAGGATCTAATTAAAATTGACTCTTTAATATATATATATATATATATATATATATATCTCAAATCCAATCAGAAAATAACCATCTCTAGTGAGATGAGTAGGAGGAAATCATGATATCAAACGGTAAAGATGTAGGTTTTGATGGGATTTGTTTGAAGTTGAGGGGAAACGGACAACACTTAAAAGGGGGTTTCTATTTTCACAGTTTGACTACATTCAGGAAAGGAAAGGTGAGGTGCTGCCGACCACATTCCTGTGGGGTTAGGCATCTATTAATTGTACATTGATAGCCTCGGAGATGAAAGATCGTTCTTCTGTAAATGTTTTATTTCTTGTTTTGTTTTTTTTTAAATAAGGACACGTAATCAATGATAGTAATAGGTGATTAAAGAGCTAGAATTATTGAAATTTATTGATATTTTGATAATAAAATAAGAATAGTGAGAAAGAGAAGACATACAGAATATCCCGAGAGGCCAGCAGGGTCGGTAAAGGCAGAGGTGTGAAATACACCACGACAGCCCTCAAATGCTTCCACCAACTCATCCATCTCCGTTAGCTTGGCTGGAATTACGGACATGTTATTCATACATGGACTCATCTCACCCGAACTTTCCATCTCCCTTAATTTCTCTATATCCTCTGAAATTAGTTTTGTTTCGAATAATCAGAACCGACAGAAATGGAATAACAAGAACGATATTTTGTTGAATTTTTCTTAAAAGAAATAGTTTTAACTCATATAAAATCTTCTATTAAAAAAATTAATAAACCAGTGATTAATATGATATTAACTTATCATCATTCCATTTAAATTTCAATATTAACTGTAAATTAAAAATCACCATGGCTTATCCGAGAAACAAAAAAATATTTCGACGGGAAAACTTGAGTGAAACAAGAATTTAAATAAAATTTCCTATTGCTCATGCTGATTTAGTTAGAAAATAAAAAGAAATTCCAAAAGCCATTCATGAATCAACCTTACCAAACCATAATCCGACCCGATTTCTTAGGAAAAAAAGTTAGAAACAAATATTTATTTGTAATACCAAACCAACATCAATTTAACGTGTACCTTGATTATCCACAATTATCCGAACAGAGTATCCACGATGGAGTAGTCGGTTGACGACGGCGAGTCCTACGAAGGAAACACCGCTGGTGACACAAACCACTTTGTCTTCCAACTCGTCGATTGTTTGCGGAAAACCATGACGACGCATACCTTTGAATTCCTCTTCATCTTTTCTAAGCTGCACAGTAGCACACGCTACTATCATGCTTCTGAGCTCTTCGATCTCCATCATCTCTGTCTCCTCAGTCCGTGCAATTCCCATCTCTCCTGTGTGATCGATATCAGATTTCTGATCCTGTATGGTGATTTCAGTGAAATCTTCTTTCGTGGTCGTTATTGTATAATATATACTACTAATGCCTTAGATTTAAGTTTCGTTTTCTTTCTTCCCTCCCCGTCGACTGGCTGGCTGCTCTTGAGGCCAAATGCCAAACTAGAAACAAGCAACAACACCCCAGTCTTACAAAAGGAAAAGAAAGTCTTCTCACCCACATTGACAGAAGAGACAACAAACCGGCTCGGCTTGGCTTGGCTTGGCTTATGATCTATTGTCGTAAACTTTTTTTTTTAAATTTAATAATTCTCTTCGTTTCTACTTATAGCAGTACTATAAAAAAAGAAGAAGGTAGGTATTGATGTACAAAAGGTTATCAAGTTGACCCTGAGCATCACTTAATAAAATGAAAATAACTTTTATTCTTGTTGATTTATAAATACAAAAGAGTTTTGAATAATGATAGCTTGCTAGTAAAGAAATTTTGGTGCTTATATTAGTCCGGTAAAGAAATAAAAAAAAAAAAAAAATGGCATGGATTAGAGATTGTTTTTTTGTTGTTACCTTCGTGTATTTATCTTTGGTTTTTGAATAAAGAAGACGATGAACAGTGAGATCTATTTTTGTTAGAAAGTTTTGTCAAAAGTTGAGAAGTTAGCAGGATTTGATCGAGTTCTTCTCATTATGAAAGTTGATTTTTTGTTTTTTATAGGACTTATTGTCATATCTCAAAAGTATATTCGTGTAATTACCGAAGAATGAGATGGGTTAACATACCTATTGAAATATGATATACTAGCTTTAGTTCATTTAAAGCTATCATTATTTATTGACAGAGATAAAGAGTGACTTGATAAGTGAATAGATTTATTTAAGTGATTTGGAGTGATATCGAGATCAGTACTAACTGAGCCAATAAGACTCTGTATTAAAAGTGTGATACTTGAATTACTTCAATTCTAATCAAGTGAGAAAATTGATGCCATGATCAAGATAATGAGTTGATGAATATTCACCCATGCCAATCATGAAAGTTATCACAACACTCGCTTTAATTTTCTAATCAAAGTTTGTAATGGTCTCGCTTGATCACGTGATCCAATGTTAATTTCTATTATTTAGTAAGTGTTAATTTTATTCCAATAGTAACCTTAGCTATAACTGTATTATTATATTAAGATCATAATTATAATTGAAATGATAAAACTAGTTTGATAGTCCATCCATTTGAAATAGTTTAGTTAGCATTTTCAAATTAATATTATCGGTACAATGAATTAAAATTGATGGATCAAACTAACCTAACTCACGGATGCTTGATGAAATTATGTGACAAGATTTTAATATGCATTACATAACATTACACGCCATAAAATACAATATGTAAATACAAAATGTCTAAATTAAATTTTATTTAATATAATTGATGTTCAATTTCTGCACACCAAGCATTCAAGGCACCTACCACATTGCTTGGATTTTCTAACATGTTGGTAGACGACCCCCTGATAATCTTGCTTCGGTTCCTTCAACTTCAAAATATTCAACTACCTATCTTAACTTTAATTTTAAAATTTTAAAACTAAAACTAATTTGATCTAACATGCCTTAGTAGTTTCTGTATTGGATGAATAGGATACCCGTATGATGCAAGGTTATAACGTACAAATATGTATATTACGAATTTTTTTAATTTTTATTATTGTTGATGCAGGATGTTATATTCATCTTTAACCTCTAGCATCGTCTTGTCTTCTTCCTTGATCTCTGATTTTGCGTGCTGCAAAACAGTAAAATCTTTCGATGCTTACGTCAGTAAAAGTTTTGTTTGTGTATGGGAGTGAAGAAAGCAGTGAGAGAATCAGAGAAAAATTTTGATATAGTTCTCTCGTATGTGTCTCTGTATATCACTCTGTCAAGTATGTATGAGTGAATATTCTCTCTCAAAAAGGTAGTGTGTACCTGCATTTATTCTCGAATTCAGTTATGTTGAAATCATAGAATTCTGTACTTATGAACATATGTCGTTATCTGATTGGTGTACCGTGAAAGTTTGTCACGGGAATCACAGGGCGTAACTATCGTGATATTGTATCATGCCATGTGTACCTCAAGGCTCCGAGTCTTGATGTTCATTCTAGAGATGTATTAGGTTTTTGATGATATCATATAATAATGTCGTAAATGCTGCTCTCATCATAGGTACCCCATAGGCTCCGATACCATGCCCAGTAGATACTTGATCAAATACCCCGAGATGAGGTCTCGGATAGGTGGTGGTGAAGACTTCCTCCGATCATATATTTGTAGTAAATAATCCAAGATAGGTTCTTTGAATTAATGGCCTCGGATAGTTCACCCGACACGATCCTATTACTTCTACTATCGCAAAAAGAAGTCTTGAAATGTCGTCGTACTCAAGGATTCATGAGGAGAGTTATGGTCGTATGATGGGCCTGGGATTTGGTGAAGATACCCCAACATTAAGCCCTTCAGTTTTTAATTAAAAACTTAATAACTGCTGCTCAGCTGTCACACGGGTTATGCCATTTTTGTTGTCATCATCTTTAAGTTAACCTTTTTGAAAACGTAACCGTCATCCACATGGCATCTCCATATTGAACAACAAGATTGAAAGACTAACATATCTGGACCGTAATAATTTGTCTGAAGAGGTGGGCCCTATATAAGTTCAAATTTGAAGAGATATGACCCTTAACGCTTCGAATTCAGATGACATGACATCTCCCTGTCCGTTGGATTTGATACAACAATTAGGGTTTTTCTGATCTTCTCTCCCATTCGTCTTTATAAATACCCCCGCCTTCTCTGAAATCTACTTTTCTTTCTCTTCATTATTATCTGCAACAGAGCATTTAGAGCACTTCTCCAAATTTCTTGACGATCTTCAGCAATCTTCATTCACAACTTTCAATCGAATCTCCGAGAACTTTTGCTTCAAATCTCTTCTCCAAAATATTCGATAAGTTCCTCATATATCCCTGCCTGTTAATATTTTCTGTAACTTTTTTCACTTTTCACACTGTGAATACATGCTTAGACAGAACTAAATGCATGTTAAAGCTTGTTAGAACATTTTAGTGGCCTTTATAGGCATTCAAAACCTGTAGAGATATAGAACATTAGTTCAAAATTGTTAGTTATATATTTACGAAAAAACAAAGTCTTTGTTGTTGTCTTGACTCTAGATGATAGAATGTAGTGGTCTCGATAATAATAGGAGACTTTAGAGTTGTCGATGATCCCCAAATAGCCCTGTTGACCTTTTTCCTTTTATTTTTTTAGGCAAAAATGGCTTCAGCTTCCAGCATTTCAACCACACCCGAGGTTGTTCATATGGGAGACAACTTAGGAGGAGGTTCGGAATTAATGGCTAGTTCGACACCAATATCAAAGGTTCGGTCCCCATACGAATAGGATTGGTTCACCTCTACGATCATAGAAACTGACCTTGAGGCTTACACAACTCTCTTCGAGATTCTCGAAGATGTTTATCTTTGAGCCCCCAAAGCCAATGAAAGTCCAAGTAACCCTCCTGAGGGTGAAGTTGCTTTTAATGAAGAGCTGTTTTACCTATGGGTTAGGTTACCATTGCAAGCTTACTTCTGTCGGGTCCTTATGATGATGAGGATAGTCCCTTACCAGTTTAATTTGAACGACTGGAGAACACTTACGGGGCTGTTCATTTTATGGGGATAAATAATAGAGTCATCACCCTCCACGGAAGAACTAGAGCATCTATTTGTGCTCAAGAAAAATTCTTGGAAGAACTTTAGATGGTATTACCTCTAGGCAAGGCATCGAAAGCCCAATCTGATCAAAGAAAATCCCACCTACAATAAGGATTAGAAGAACAAATTATTCTTCGTAAGTGATAACTGGAACTCTGAGTCACATCTCCCTGTCCCGAGAACTTTTTGTAAAGCCTTGCCATAAACAGGGGGGAAAGAACTGAGCCCCCGTAGTTTAGAAATCATTAGGCAGGCCAAATTTCAATCGTCAAATCAGAAATCTTTGCTCTCTGATTTGAGCCTCTTGGCCTTGAATCTAATGAAAACCTGCTCGAGTAAAGAGTTCGTGAATCTTTAAAAAATGAATTTTGCTCAGAGTAAATATCTTTCATATAAAATTATAACCCCAGGATATATGTTCTTATTATAACTATGGCTAACTCTCCTGCTGATTATTTTTGTAGAAATCACAATGTTAGGAAAATCGTCTGCATTGTGCTCTTTGAGCAAGCTTGCAGGGAAGAAGCAAGCAGAAACTTCCAAGCAGACACCTTCTAAAAGCAGCAACCAAACAGAGAGGATGTTATTGTGAGAAGAAGAAAATAGGGTCTCGTGCCCTCGGAGTCAAGATCCGAGTCTGCCCTCATTGTTGTTCTAGACAAAGGCAAGGGGGTGATGAAAGAGAACCCCCCACAGAAGAGGGCCACCCTTCGATCAAACAAGGACAAAAGAAATTGAAGATCGATGGGTTGGGTCCTCCAAAATTGCCCTTCGGGAACTTTTTTGGGGTAATAGAGATTCCATAACTGAGGTCAGATGATATACATAAGGGGAAATAGAAACACTTTGCCCACTTTCTGGACCTCATTAATAACACTGGGAAGCACCTTTCACTCGGTGTTACCCAAAGACTGGACGGTATGAAGGACTCGGATGCCATATAGTTCATATATAGAAAGGGGTTGCGAGTAAGTTTAATACTTGATTTTTGAAAACTGTCCTTTCATAATTTGCTGATAATTTGCTTTATTCGCAAGTATATTATCAGATGAAACAGCAATAGGAGGCTCAAAAAGACGAGACAAAAAAGATAAAGAAACTTGAGAAGGAGAATACCTTTGCTATCGAACAACAGGAGAAGGCCGAGGCTGCTCTAGCCTTTGAAAAAACCTAGTGGGAGGCCAAGAAGTCGGCGTAAAAAAAAGAGAAAGAAGAGTTAGAGTTCCGGATTACTTCCTCGAAATCAGTGTATTTCGCACTAAGTCTTGAAAATTCTAACTTAAAGTCTCGGATAGCACTTTAACAATAAGAGATAGAAATCCAGAGGAAGCAATCAGTCGGGGAGCCTCAGAGGATTAAAGAGGCAGTGACAGCAGTTGAGGTCGAAGGTAAGGCCAATATGGATCAGGTCATTGACCTGACCTACCAAACCTTCAAAGAAAAATACCCTCACCTCAACCTCGGATGGTTGTACAAGGCATTGGGACGAGAGATGCCAATTTTTGAAGTCCCTAATCCAGAGGCAAATAAAAAAGTCCCTACCTCAGATGCTGTAGCTGAGACAACCCACGTCGATGCATCTTCAACACTAGAGCAGTTTCTTATCAATCAGCCTGTAAACCCTACAAAGGACCTGAAGCCTAATTCATCCGAGAATCCAAAAGTTATAAATAGAGAAAATTAGGCTCGAAAAATTTATAGTAATGATATATCCTCACTTTGTATGAACTAAGTATTTCAATTTCATATGATTCCTTTGAATTGATCTTCCACTCAGATATAATTTACTTTCTTAAAATAATATCTGTTCGTACTCAGAAAAACTTCAAACTGATCAAGTAACAGAAGTCATTTATATAGATAACTTTAAGTTTGATCAATGCAGTCTACTTATATAAACTTTGAATAGAATAAGTGATAAGAGGTTACTTTAAGTATTTAATCAAGCAAATAACTTAGAAAAGTTTTCATCAAATATGGGATCAGTTCAATATAAATATCTGACACGAAAGCTAACCTCGTTTAAGTATTCATGAGTTACTTCAATTAAGTGATAACATCGGATCGGATAATATGCAGCAAAATTTGAGATAACAAACGAGCTTATCACAAAAAGACAAGAATATGATGTCAAAACTATTGATCTCATTAATCATTAACATAAATTGTATATACAACAGATAAGATTAACAGATCTATCCAATTAATGATCCATAACAGAATGTAAACCAAATCGTTCATGACCCATGGTCTCAGATCATGGATGACATGATCCTATTAATATCATTAAGATCGGGGATAACGTGATCTTTATAACTTGCCTCGGACATTGTAATC
>JAVXUL010097438.1:0-10537 GCA_035590515.1 Trichilia minutiflora | reverse complement strand
AAAAGGCCTCAAAAAGATATGGTTTCTTAAGCTGTATGCATCCTTATCACGGAGACGCATGGTCTCGTTAGAATAAGGTCTTTTGGGGATGACATGGTCCCAACAGTTGGCCTCGAAATGACGTGGTTCTATAAGCTGTGCAAATATCCTTAGCATGAAGATGACGTAGCATAAGGTCTTCTAGGGGACAACGTGGTTCCAGTAGCTGACCTCGAACGACGTGATTCATATGGATTCGGAACGACGTGGCTCTATAAACTGCAAATATCCTTAGCATAGAGACGACATAGTCTCGTTGGTATAAGGTCTTCTAGGGGACAACGTGATCCCAGCAACTGACCTCGAACGACGTGGTCCATATAGCCTCGAAACGACGTGATTCTATAAACTATAAATATCCTTAGCATGGAGACAACGTGGTCTCATTGGCATAAAGTCTTCTAGGGGATGACATGGTCCCAATAACTGGCCTCAAACGACGTGGTTCTATAAGATGCAAATATCCTTAGCATGGAGACGATGTGATCTCGTTGACATAAGATCTTCTAGGGACGATGTGATCTCAGTAGTTAGCCTCGGACGACGTGATCTATATAGCCTTAGAACGACGTGGTTTCATAAGTTGTAAATATCCTTAGCATGGAGACAACGTGGTCTCGTTGGCATAAGGTCTTCAACTTGAAAGATTCGATCAGCCTTGACATAGGAATTGGATTCAATAAAAGTACTAAAGAGAGAGGCATGATTGAAATTCTTCATGGAGTAAGTGTTCAAGATGCTAGATGTGGGCTCGGGGGCTTTTGTCCAAAAGGGTCGGATTAAGGATAATATAGCTTTAATCTATCAGTGTTCCAAGGTTTTCTGACTAGAATACCATTCAGGGTTTTCAGTTTGTAGACTTCTGATCTGCGTATCTGAATGACTTTATATAGTTCTTTTCAATTGGCTCTAAATACCCATTTACCTGAAAGTTTGGTGTTGAGAGTTACTCGTCGGAGGACTAGATCTCCCCTCTGAAAAGTTCTATGTTTGACTTTTCGATTGTAATAGCGGGTCACCTTTTGTTGATGAGCTGATATTGGTATTGCGGCTTTGTCTCTTTTTTCTTCTAATAATCAAATTCTAGTCTTCGACTAACCTCATTCTTCTCTTCATCATAGCTTTGAATTCAGAAAGTTGGGACATCAATCTCAATCGGGATCATAGCTTCACATTTGAAAGCCAACAAAAATAGAGATTCCCCAGTTGCTGTTCTGGGAGTGATTTTGTAGGCCCAGAGTACTTTAGGTAACTTGTCAATTCAAGCTCCTTTATGTTCTTTGAACTTCTTCTTTAGCGCTTTCTTTACCACTTTGTTAGTAGTTTTCACCTGTCCATTATCTTGAGGATGCACTGGGGTAGTAAACCTCAGGTCAATATAAAAATTCGAGCAGAATTCCCTGAACTTGGCGTTGTCAAATTTCTTTCTATTATCAACTACCAGACCTTGTGAAACTCCGAAGCAGTATATAACATTCTGCTTGATGAAGGTTGTTGTCTTTTTTCTGTTATGTTAAAGAGTGGCTCTTCTTTCATCCACTTTATGAAATAATCTATTGTCACAATCACATACTTGGTATTGGCTCGGACGGTCGACAATGATCCAATCAAATCTAGAGCCTATTAAGAGAAAGACCAAGAACTCGAAAGATAGGTGAGCTCCTCTGAAGGCTATCTTGGAATATCTCCATGGATCTGACATTCATGACAAGATTTAACCAATCGAGAAGCATCCTGCGAGATTATTCGCCAATAGTATCCTTGCTGAATAATTTTGTACATCAAAGAACGAGCCCTTCCATGACTTTCATAGGTCTCATTATGGATTTCTTCAAGAATTTTATCAACCTCATCTGGTCTTAGACATTTCAAATATGGCAAGTTAAAACCACTTTTATAGAGTACATTATCAATAACAACGTACCTGACTGATCTGTTTTTTATCTTCCTCGCTTTGTTCTTGTCTGCTGGTAATTCTCCATACTGGATGTAAGATTTCAGTTCCTTCATCCACTTCAGGTTAGGAATTTCCTGCATGGCAGCAATAAAATCTTCTTTCAGATCTATACTTATCTGTATTAGGACCTCAATTGGTACCAAGGTCAGACCTTTTTCTTTGAATACCGAGGCCAACTTTATCAAGAAATCAGCCCTGGAGTTTTCTGTCCGAGAGAGTTATTTCACTGTGATATTTTGGAATGTTGCCATTAACTTTCTGACTTGGGTAAAATAAGCCTGTATATTGTCTTTCCGAGTCTGGAACTGCTCGTTAATCTGATTAGCAATCAACTGTGAATAACTGTTTATGACTAAATTCAAGGCTCCTAATGCTTGAGCTAATTTGATTCCATTGACCAATGCTTCATATCCTAACGCTTGAGCTAATTTAATTCCATTGACCAATGTTTTATATTCTACTTCATTGTTGATTACTTTAAAATCAAACCGCAGAGAGTACATGACCTCTTCTTCATCAGGTCTCTTTAGAATTAGTCCAGAAGGTTTAATGCTCTGTCAATATACAGTTGTCAAATATCCTCCGAGACCCTGGGGTCGGGTGTACTGTTTTCGCCTCAGTTGTTATTGATATCCAAGACCTATAATATGGTTAGCTGTTTTGAGACTGTTAATTCTGCCACAAAGTCTGCTAGGGTCTGTCTCTTAATAGCTTTTCAAGGTTAATAATCTATATCGTACTCACTTTGTTCAATAAACCACTTCACTAATCTTTATGACAAATCAGGTTTGTGAAGAATTTGTCTCAGGGGTTGATCTGTCATCAAAATTATTTGATGTGCCTGAAAATAAAGGCATAATTTTCTAGCAGCAGTGATAAGTGAGAGAACAAACTTTTTTGCTGGAGTATATCTTGTCTCGGGATCCAGCAAAAATTTACTCGTGTAGTAGATGGGCCTTTGCACCCTTTCACCGTCTTCTTTTACGAGAACAGTACTTACAGAGTGTTCCCTGACTGTCAAATACAATTATAAAATATTCCCCTTGACAGGGCTAACTAAGTAGGAAACATGAGCCAAATACTCTTTCAGTTCTTGGAAACTCCTATCACGGCTCTCGTCCCACTCCAATTTCTTTCCTTTTCTCATCATTTGAAAGAAAAAAAAATGATTATCAGTGGCTTTTGAAACAAATATGCTCAGTGTCGCCAGTCTTCCTGTCAGACTTTGCAGTTCTTTTATTATAGTCAGGGACTTTAAATCTAGGATAGCTTTAATCTTTTGTGGGTTGGCCTTAATTCTCCATTAACTGACTATGTACCCGAGAAAATTTTTAGCTCTAACTCTAACTCCAAATGGACATTTCTCGAGATTTAATTTCATGTTATACCTTCTCGAGTAAGAGAAGGTTTCCTCCAGGTGTTATGGTCCGAAGCTTTTACAGACTTGGTGATCATGTCATTTACATATACTTCCATAGTTAACCCAATCAAAGGTTTAAAAATCTTGTTTACTAGCCTCTGAAATATCATCCCTGCATTCTTTAATCCGAAGGGCATGACTATATAACAATATAACCCCTGATTAGTGATGAATGTTGTCTTGTCCTGGTCGGGTTCATGCATTCTGATCTAATTATATCCCAAAAAAGCATTCATAAAATTGAGAAGTTTATGACTTGTTGTGGCATCCACCAATTAATCAATCTTCGACAGTGAACAACTATCTTTAGGGCATGCTTTGTTCAGATCAGTGAAGTCTACACACATTCTCCATTTCTCGTTAGACTTCTTCACCACCACTACATTGGCAATCCACTTGGGGTATTGGACTTCTCGGATAAACCCTGTCTTTAGAAACTTGTCAACTTCTATCTTGATAACCTCCCTCCTTTCGATGTTAAATGTTTGCCTCTTCTGGGCCACGGGTTTGAAACTTGGATTCACAGTCAGTCGGTGTGAGATAACTCGAGCACTGATCCTTGGTATATCATCGCGAAACCAGGCAAATATATCGACATTCTGCCTTAACACCTCAGTCAATGATGCTTTGTGCTCAGGTGTCAAGTTAGACCCGATCCTCACAGTTCTCTCAGGCCATTTGTCATCCACAACCACTGACTCCATTTCTTCAATTGGCTTGGCGGATGATGGCTTCTGAAATTGGCTCATCTTCTTATCCACATCTTCTAACGACTCTACCTGCCGATCACCTTCTATATGTCCCACAGTTGTTTCTTCTAATGGGACCTTATGAATGCAGTAGGAATTTCTTGAAGCAGTGGCAAAGTAGGATCGGGCCTCTCTCTGATTTTCTCTCACGATCCCGATTCTATCTTTTGCTCTAAACTTCAACTTCAGGTAGTGAACACTTTTCACTGCTTTTGTAGAACAGAGAAATGGACTCCCCAAAATCATGAAATATGACATCTTCAGATCCACGATTTGGAATTCTACCATAATAGTCTTCTGGTATGGCTTGTCACCCATTGTCACCAATAATTACACTGTTCCCAAGGGATATATACATGACTCCCCAAACCCATGTAAAGCGGTCTCGACGGGCCTTAATCTTAGATCCTCAATGTCCAAGAAATCTAAGGTCTCCTTAAAAATGATATCGATGAAACTTCCTGTGTCTATATATTCTACTGACCTGAGAAGTCCCCACCATCAGTGTTACAACTAGAGCATCGTCATGTGGATAATGAACTCCACATTCATCTTTATCCGTGAATAATATTAGGATCGAGGCCACCTTTGACCTCTTTTTTATACGTACATTCATCACGTGTGGTTCAATATTTACACTCGAAAGAGAGTATCAAGAATAATTCTTTTGAGACCTGTTTGAGTTTCCAACCATCGTGAAACCTCCTGTAATTATCATCGCATCATTGTGCCTCTGGGCCACAAATTCAATCAAGTAATTATTCCTGACCAGAACTTCAATTTGATTCTGAAGATCCTAGCAATCGTCTGTCAAGTGTCCCACATCTTGATGGAACTCACAGAATCTGTTCTTCGCTTCTCCTATTGGCTTAGCTCTGATCGGACAGGGATCTAACAAAAGGGTTCCCCGCCTCTTCACTTCCTCTGGAATCTAAAAAAGGGGCGCATTCAGAGGAGTGAACTTTCTCTTCTCCACCAACTGAGCTACTCGCCTCGAATCATTTCTCCGAGGTGATCTTCTTTTCTTTGTATAAGGTTCCTCCCTGCATCTGTCATTTCAGTAATACTCTGGGGCTTGATCTCTACCACGGTTCATCTCAGAGAACTTTCTCTTGTCATTCTTCTATCTCTTATTGTCTCTTGGAGGAACACCCATTGGTTTCTCCTCCTTCATTTTCAATATTACTTGATTTTCAACTTCAATCTCATCAAGTAATTTCCTCTGAGCAGCTTCATATGTATTCACCGAGGACTTACATATAGAATACTAAGCCCTGTCTATCTTCAGCCCCTGTCTCAATCCTTCCAATGCCAAAGGATGATGACAGGCTCCCAACTCGAGCACTTCCTCGTGATACCTTTTGATAAAACTTCTGAAACTTTCACCATTTCTTTGTTTGAGCAACAACAAAGAACTAAAAGTCTTAATACTAAAAACTGCTCCTCAAAACTCATTGGTGAATACACCATACAAATGTTCGAAGTCTCGGATGCTTTCCGAAGTCAAACCTATAAACCATTTTCTTGCCTAGCCTTCTAGAGTCAATGGGAATAAACGACACATCTGGTCTTTGCTCATGCCCTGGACAAGCATTATTTTATAGAAAAAATCCATATGTAATGATGGGTCTGTCTTCCCAAAAAATGGGATAATCTGGGGCATCTTAAACTTTTGAGGTAAAGTCTGGCCTAAAAGTTTAGAGACAAAGGGTGACTTCGAGTATGGTCTCATTTATTGTATAGACTCTGCAGGTTCACCTCGAGGGCGCACCTTCTCATTGTTTATTTCTTCCATTAGTTTCCTCACCAAGGCCTTCACATCTTTATCCTTGATGACAGTCCCCCAATCTTCCTCTTGGCATGAATATCTGTGCTTGAAAGCTTCACGTTCCTTCCTCCGCCTCTGCTCCAAAATCACCCTCATATTATTAGGGGGTAAGCTAGTCTCGTTCGGTTTCCCATGAACTGCTTCTGGGCTCTAGGACACATGTGTAGATCCATGATAATATCTCTTATGGACATGAAAAGGCAAATTTTCCTCCCTACCTCCCATGTTCTTCGAGTGAGGCTCCTCAATAGCCTTATTCTTGCCCTTTTCCATAGCTGTTATACCTTTTAGTGGGGACCTTTTTTCTTACCCCTTCATCGTTCTTTATCATTGCTTCTAGTCGAGGAGTGATACTCTCCACGGTTTCATCTGATACCTTTGTACCCACCATGCTTATTTGCATCATCTTCTTCATCTCCGTCATTTCTTTGACTAGTATTTGTATCTACTAATCTTTTTCTACATGTCGTTGTTCACTATCCTGGGGTAGTTACAGCAAATCGATCGTCTCATCAGTTTTCCTCGTATGGTGTACTCTACGAGCAGGAGCTTAACCTGCATTAAATTTGGAGCTCTCATGCTCCGAAATCTCATGCAGGGTGTTGTAAGCTTCATCTGCTATAGCAGTAGCATCAATAAAGTCTCCGTCTATATTCCTCCATTCTGTTAAGTGTCTTCTGGTTGAGTAATCTCTAATGTTTGTCATCTTTAATAGAGTTGATTATTTTTTAGCTTTTTATTCAAAATTTTCACAAATGGTATCAAATGTTGATACAGGATATTGTATTCGTCTTCAACCTCCAGCACCAGCTTGTCTTCTTCCTTGGTCTCTGGTTCTGTGTGCTGCAAAATAGTAAAATCTCAGGGATAAAACCAATTTTTTGGTGAAAATCCTCCGATACTTAAGTCAGTAAGGGTTTTGCTTATGTGTGGGAGTGAAGAGAGCAGTGAGAGAATCAAAGAAAAATTTTGATATCGTTTTCTCATGTGTGTCTCTGTATATCACTCTGTTAGGTGTGTGAGAGTAAATATTCTCTCTCAAAAAGGTAGTGCGTACCTGTCTTTATTCCCAAATTTAATTATGTTGAAATCATAAAATTTTGTACCTATGGACACGTGTCGTTATCCGACTGGTATGCCCTGAAAGTTTATCGCGGGAATCACGAGGTATAACTGTCATGTATTATACCATGTCACTTGTACCCCGAGGCTCCAAGTCCTGATATTTATTCTGGATATGTATCAGGCTTTTGATGACATCATACAATAGCGTCGTAAATGTTACTCTCATCACAGGTAACTTTAAGACTTTGATACCGTGCCCAGTAGATACTTGATCAAATACCCCGAGATAGGGTCTCGGATAGATAGTGGTGAAGACTTCCTCCGAGCATATATTTGCAGTACATAATCCGAGATAGGTTCTTTGAATTAATGACCTCGAATTGTTCACCCGACATGATTCTATCACTTCTACTATTGTAGGAAGAGATCTCGAAATATCATCGTACTCAAGGATTTGTAGGGAGAGTTATGGTCGTATAATGGGCTTGGACCTTTGGGCTAAGTTTTGGTGAAGATACCCCAACAATTATATTTTTCAACTCTTTTATTTATTTTAACATTTTTGTTATATTTGTATGAGTTAGAATTATAACACAAAAGTTAACAAATTTCAACAAAATTGAAAGTATAAAAAAATTGGGAAGTGCAGCAAAAATTTTAAGAGGTTATATCATATTAAGGTTAACTGTAACTTAACATATGTATAACTTATTTAAGGATTTTTTTTATCTACTATAAATAATCTTCTTCACGTAAAATGTGGACATTATGTTATTGATATAGAGATTTAAACATAAGATTTTTTTTTTTTGTAATCGAGATGTCCGGGTCAGACTATACGCACCTTGACTAATCTTCGAGAGAGACTAATATAACAATCAATCGTCACGATTCTCCACTTAAATTACAGATACATCTAAAAAAACGAATCCAAAATTATATACCTAATCACACATTTTTAAATTCGTCTTTATTAATTGAGCTATCTACAAGTGAATAACAATAATCACTTATATGCATAGTCAAACTTAAGACCTCCCGTTTATCAAATCGATGCTTGAGTCAACTTATATTTTATAAGTAACTCAAATATTATTTATATTAAGATCATAAATTATAAATTTTTAATTTAAATTTTTGCATCAACGATACATCACGTTTACGTTTTATACTAAAAAAAATTATAATAAATTAAAAAATTATTAAATTCTGATATGACATTTTTTAAAAATATAATAATTTTTTTTTTGCGATTTTTGATTTTGAGTACGGATGTATATACAAAATTTGACATAAGCATAATTTAATTGATACAGATGAAAATTAAAATGAATTTAAATAAAATTATTAAAGTTCTAAGTTTTTTATGCAGGAGTTTTAAATTTTTTATACAAATATAACAGATTAACAGTTGGTCTAGTATATTTATACAATTGCCACATATATTCTTTTCACTTTCATAATTTTTTTTATATTATTCTCACATCACATAGTTAGTTTATTTTTATATATTATTTTTACTCTCCTGATAATATATAAGATATGAAAATAAAATAATTTTATTATGTTTATATATATATATATTCATTCCAAATAAAATAAACAAGAGAAATAACAATTTTTTTAATAAGTTTTAGTTAAATTTGCTTAGTTACGCTCCTCAAAATATTAAATATAAAAATTAGTAAAACTTATATTATTTACATATAGTATATAGGTAGGGGGAAAAGCCTAGATACATTAAGCATACTCATAACTAAGGATCGAATTGTACACCATGCCATCATTAAATGTAATGATGTATCATTGTACATTTCATTTGACGCACCTAAATTTTCTACTGTAGATACCATTTTCCATTTACAAAGAAAAAACAAAAAGAGCTACGGCTCGGCCAAAAGTTTAGCCGAGCTGCGTGGGTACGTAAAGAACTCGATGAGTCCGTCACGTGTTGAACGACCAGTAAGCACGGGATGTCTAACCAGGTAGGTAGTTGATGAGAATTATTATTAAAATAACGTCAAATTAAACTTTTCGTACGTACATCAAGGCCAACTAAATTTCGCGTAGCCGTCGTATATCGTAATTTGTATGTAACACGTGTTCTCCGATCAACGATGTTTCGACGTAGTTTTTACAAGCTTTTACAATTTTAAATTATTTTTTTAAAAATAATATTATAAAATATAAACTATTTAATAAAAATTAAATAATATAAACATATATAAAATAATAATTATTTAGATAAAAATTCGAACGATACGTGCAGACCCTCTAGATAGATAACTATTATCCTTAATCCCTCAATAATATCACCCAATCTTTTAGTGACCCTTCTTGAGTATCCCGACTAATCCTTTTCAGGAATTTCGATCAACCCTTATCAGGTATCTCGATTGACCTTTCTCAGGAATTTCGACTCCCTACCTCACAGGATTTTTGATCACTCCTTGCAGAAATGTGGCCTCTCAAAATTTTCATCTTCCATCACAGGAATCCCCGCTGAATATCCTTCAGGATTCCTGACTACCCCTATCCTACCTCTCAAAAAATCCGACATCGCCATCAGTCTTGGGAGACCATCAA
Organism: Trichilia minutiflora; assembly: GCA_035590515.1. Lineage (NCBI taxonomy): Eukaryota > Viridiplantae > Streptophyta > Magnoliopsida > Sapindales > Meliaceae > Trichilia > Trichilia minutiflora. Next base: position 893 of record JAVXUL010097438.1, on the reverse strand, counting down.
AAATAAAATGATTAGTGATCAAGGACTTTGTAGTAAGAAACGCTGTTCTAATAAATTTCAGCTATCTGTCTCATCTTCTGTCGAATTCTAGAAAATCTGATAGTGATGGATGTCACATCTCTTAAATAAAAAGCAGCTGGCACATTGTCTCAAGACAAAGCGTCCCATCATTCTCATTCTTCGATACCAAGTTATTTTACTCACTTTTCAAGGGTCCTATATAAGAAAGCGAAATCAGAAGCAAGAGGCTTCTTCTTCTTCCTTCAATCTTAAGGGACTCTTCTCTTTTTGGATCTCATCTTCACTTGCAAAAGGTTTCCTCTACATCTTTTTGCACCATCTTTCCTAAGCTTTCTGTTTTTCTTTTCCCTTCACTAGAGTTACTTGCTTTCCCTCGTATATTTTTGTTGACTTAGGTATCATAATTTTTTCATCAAAAAATATATTTGGTGTTACTCCAAGTGTGTTATTGTCTCGTAAGAGCTTAGAAATAAGGCTCTGTATTTGAGGATTCGAACATCAACTCTTTTCGATATGGATCCGATAACATCACACCCGCATTCATATTCACGTCTCAACAATAATATTATTAGTCAAATAAAACCATAAAACATTATTACAAAAGAATTTATACTTTAATATAATAATTTTTTAAATACTTATTTTGAAAAATAATTAATATTTTTTAAAATTTATTTTGAATGCATTGGATACTTCATACCCAAGAGAAAGTTGCGAATTTCAAATTTGTTAGACAATACTAAATGAAATTATATTGTGTGATAATAAAATAAAGGGGAATTAATCAAAAACAGCCACTATTCATAGTTGCCGTTCAAAAATAACCACCTTGCACAGTAGAGTTGATTTTTGCCTTTGACTCAAAAATTTGG